>JAYRBW010134435.1:0-15656 GCA_036023295.1 Invenusta paracnida
GTTTATAGTTTTACTTTTCACATCAGTATTTTATATCAGATACATTTCCCGTTTGAAAATCGACCGTTTATATTATGAAAGATAGTAAATTTATTTCTTTTGCCTACCAAACAAAAAATCGATTCGAAACCGAAATTACAGATATTACGACGCGTGTCTAGTCTAGGTAGTATATTTAAACGTCTTTGATATTCTACATTTAACTTTACTTAAAACAATTGCCAGCTCCGTCAGTGTTCCCATTTTATATAATATAATTGATGAAAAGCAAATATTAGAAAAAAACCTTTTAAAAGTGTGAAATAAATTTTGATTCTGGATTGCGCAGTTTTCTAAAAATCAATAATAAAATCAATAATATTGATAATGGATCCTGCATTTTCTTAGAACAATAATTTATCCTATAACACTGAAGTGGCTGATATGACATATCATATGCGTAGCAGTTATTGGCACCGGACTTCCATATTAATATAATCAATAATATTTTAATGATTGGATAAAACTCTTTCTTGACGATCAAAATGGAAGCCTGCAGCAGAGATATTCAAGATACCACCAGATGGTATCTTCCACGAAGCCACAATACATTAAACTTGGACGGAACCCCAATTACAACAAATCTAATATATCTGTCCTAATCAGGTATATCTCTATGTATATTAGGGAGGGACACACAGTCATTTGTCTTTTACGGTGACTTTATAATTCAGTTCTTAATTTAATTTAGCAGCAAGCTGAATTTGCGCAGTATGCACATTAACATAAGAGTAGATAATGCCTAATACCTTGTACAGACCGGATTTGAAGTAAGTACAGGTGTAGCGCAAAATACTAAACAATATAGGTATACACCTACCTATCTTGGATTTAATATCACTGGAGAAATGGCATTTGAACTTCAATTTTCTCTATGAATCAATAATTATTTAATCAATATATAAACAGCATAAACTGTAATTAACATGAAGAGTGCGAAGAGAGATGAGGAGGCAAGCGCGGCTAGTCAGATCAAAGGTCTAGAAGCAAACAAAGAAGCGGGTGAAAACCTTTTTTCTGTTCATTCAATCTTTAGTTTAAAGAAGGCGCCGACTAATTAGATACAGACCCCCCCCCCCCAGCTGTACATCAGCGCGAAAATGCAGTAGCTTCTAGAAAACAAGAGTGAGGAGCGGTATTGTGGCAATCCAGGAAACGAACCGAGTATGAAATTGGAGGTTTTTCTTTGTTTAAAAAAAGGTGCATTCTTATTTACCTCCACACTTCAAAGAAAGTGAAGTATTAATACGTCCATGTAGATTTAAAGAAATATATTCCAGCGTCTTGAAATAACGCATTTTGTGAGTTTCAATTTTTGTTTTGTCCATTTTTTTCAGCAGTATAGATTATAAATGATGCCATTTTTTTGTGGAAGCAGCTTAACAATGCTGCAAAGGTGTTTCTTTTCCATCGTAGCAGTTGGATTTAAATGACATTTATTCTCCTTTAATTCACGAATTAAGGTATAATACCTGTCATGCATGCATGTATGTATGTATGACTTAAAGTCATTTTGTATAACAATCTGAATTTCCAGTATCGTAGAAAAAATATATTTAGAAATCAATGCTGTTCGAATTTCAAATTTATTTCCGATTAATGTGCAGTAGAGCACTGACTCCGAGGCTAATTTCAGGATTGATTATTTTCCGGAATGCGATCGATGGCGATTTACGACCAGTGCCTCGGGGTCGTTACTCGAAACTATCCTAAGCATAAGCATAACTTAGCACAGTGATAATACTTTTTTACAGATTGCGTTACTCGAAACTATCATAGCACAGTAGGTACTGACTTAAGGCCTATAATGCACACTGGACGCGACGTGGCGCGTCGAAAATCAATGATAACAATTCTCAACTTTACGCGCGTCGAAAATCAATATTAACCATGGCTCACTGACTCAGTATGTATACTGTCCTCCTTCTTTTCTCTTTATATGTAGATTTTCTGCAGAGAGTGTATCGATTTTTGCTGCGCTGTGACGCGTTCGGTGTGCATAATCCTTTAGTTACTATATGTAATAATGTAATATATATTCTATTATTGTGGAAAACCCACGATAATAAATACATAACAGTTGTATAAAATGCATACTTTGAAGAACTTGAAGAATCTATTTTTATATAAGCGTACTTTTGATAATTATAAAAATTTGAATTCATAATGATAGTCGCTAACAAAATCTTGTATTTTCAATATTTTTAACAAACTTATATATCCATATTATAGCGCACTTATATAAAATGTATTCCGCTGTTAGTTTTAGTGTGTTAGAAAGTGACACAAGTGTGAAATTGGTGACCCTGGAAGCGAGCTGCATATTTCAATGTTTAATTACATTTTGTTATTCAATTTCTTTCTTCAATTTATGTGTTCATTAATTCGTCTCTCTTTTCATTTGTTCAGGCTATAGCCACAATGACAGGAAGTCGCGAATCTCTGAACAGGCTGATGAGTCGATAGCCGTGACCTTGAAGAATGTTGACAAGACCCCGCTCGGCTTCGATCTTGGTAAAGCAGATGCGCTTGTTAATTAAATAACTCTAAAATATAATATTATTAAATTTCTACATTTTACCAATTTGAATGAACTGCTTTGCTTGAGAGTGTATCACCAAGTGTTTATTAAATTATGATCTGCAAGCAACTCAATTTACGAGGAGAAATCACAGGGAATAGACATCCTAGTAAATATTTAATGACACACCTAATTGAAAGATAAAGACAAGTTACTTGAAATGGAATTGTCAAATTCTGCATGAATAAGTGTGTTTAACAAAAGTAATACATTTATTATTGCATGAACTAAACTCCATTGATAAAGTTCTAGCCCCCTTCACGATGTAAAAGGGGTCACAATATATTATGAAATCGATCAGCACAACATTAATTGACCTTTTATTAATAAGTAACAATATAAGATAAGAATGAAGGTAACATGTCAGTGATGTGTTTCATTGTTATTATTTTATGAACAATAACATTTGCAGTTGCTTGGATACTATATTATTATGTTTCAAAAGTTGATACCTCTCCAAGATGCATTTTAGTAGCCCAGTCTCACTATATCGTATGTCCCATGTACAGCCCACGGGTGGGTATAGGTGTATACATCTTTATGACTTGTTCTGTTCTTCTTCCGGACGATATAGATGTAAAACGGAAATCAGGCCGGGATTACGTGAAGCCGTTAAATGCCACCGCGGGAGCCGGCGATATTGTGCGCGGATCTGAAACACACACATTACTGATCGTTGGTGAGTTGTACTAGAAAGGAGTTCTTGAAATGATGCAGTGCTAAATACTATATTAATAATGTTACGTTGGTTGGAATGTTACTTGCTACTATAATTAATATTATTGATTCCTTGTTTACCGACATGTGTATTATCGTGTCTGTCAGTGTTAGTATAGCTCGATTGGTAAATGTAATTAATGAGTTTAGTAGCTATTACTGTAAAGCTTGTTGGCATAATAGGATTCTGGGAAATTGTAAGGAAAAAACTGCGCTCGATAAAAGTTAATTTAAATTCACGACGCTGACAATTAGTTGATGTGAAGTTTCTAACATTGAAGATATATTTAGTTCAAAGAAATGCACTTATACATATTATGTTGAATAATAATTACGTTTATTTTTTAAATCACTAGCTTAGCTTGGTTACTTTCATGGTAGGTGCATAGTGTTGGAGTATAATTGTACTCATTACTGCACTCAGACTTGGTGAAGTCTACAAATCAGAGGTGATTGATAATACACTTATTTACTCTCGGAGTTTATAGCTAGAAACTTAATAGCTTTTTGTTGCGTTGTTTCTCGTATAATTAAAATTTAGTTTACTTTTACGCAATGTACAATTTGATTTAAACATCGAAATAATATCTATAAATGCCTCATTTTTGCGTTCATATAAGTTAAAAGTAATTCTTGTGTTTTGGATCTGTTGGATCAAATTACCCATTAAAAATGTTAGCACAATAGCTGAGTTGTTCTGTGCTTTCTAATGAACAGATAGATTTTCAATTAATGATGTTATCATAGTAAATAGATTTTTGTGTTTGATCTAAATATAACCACGTTGGTAAAATAAATATTGAATTAGTGGAGAGATAGTCCAATTTATAAGACACATCATGTAATATAATCAAATAGTCTGGCGTCAAAATTCATTCGCAATTTGATAAATAGAACTAGTAAGGCTCATATTATCTTGGTTCATCTGCCCAATTGTACTATATATCCGTTTTTTAGTTGTCTTTATAAGACAAAATGTATAAATACGAAATATTCACCTCTAATTATTTTTCGTATTTCAAACTTTGCAATAATAAAATTGACACAAAACTTTTAGGCTATTTGATTGCAATATTTTTTGCAATTGCGCTTTAAGCCTGTTTCGTTTTATTTTTCATTTTTAAAGCTTACTTATTAGTTGTGTCTTCTTAATTATTGTTATATATCTAATGTTACTAAATCATTTGCAATAGATTTTTTCCATTATTATCGTTGAATCACAGTAATTATTTAATATAAAAATATATATTATGTATTTTATGAAACGTTTCATCAAAATGTTTCAAATATATATATAGACGTAAGTAATTCAAAATACATTTTAACTATTCTTATTGTGACATTCATATACATAATATTTAGTATGCTTACCGTAAACAATGTTCCTATATGTTACTGAGACATTAATGAATAATAGGGCCATGTTACCTGCGGCTGGTACATATATACTAATTTGCTAAACACGCTAGCTCATTGCGCCGTGTATTATTTGGATATACTACATTTATAGACTATATATCTATCTTTTCATCCTGGTCCTGTGTTTCGATGCAGTTGTAGGTACTAACGTATAATATTTGTAAATCAAAGCTACTTTTAAGTTGACAGAAATGCCGACACAGATCCATATCTAGTCTGTATTTAGTTAGCAGATAGGATTTTATCGCAAAATATTTCCAAGTTAAGGTCTTCTATAGTAGGTCCTCATCTATTCTTGTCTCAAATTATTGCACGCTATAATTCTTAGTGCGTAAACATACCCAAATTAGTTTGTGTAAGCAGGTAATACATCTTTTTAGATTATAAATTTCAAATTAATTTGATCAAGCTTAGAATGGTATACATATGAATACACAATTACTTCAGTCTTCCAATAATGTACATAAGGCCAGATTACCTGTCAAATTGAACTTATTATATGTATATTACAATCATAAAGTCAACAAGTGATTGAAGTATAACTTTTCATAAAAATACATTCAAATGAATTCTTCTGATTTTAGGATTTTATAAAGGAAATAGATAATTTGGTTTCTTATTTATTTGTAATGTAATATAAAAAAAGTGCGTGCATGAATTTCGCAATGAATAATAACACACATTAGACGATGATGT
Source organism: Invenusta paracnida (assembly GCA_036023295.1). Classification (NCBI taxonomy): domain Eukaryota; kingdom Metazoa; phylum Platyhelminthes; order Proseriata; family Coelogynoporidae; genus Invenusta; species Invenusta paracnida. The sequence goes on from JAYRBW010134435.1 coordinate 5,453, forward strand.
CTGCTAAGAAGTTAACAAATATGCTCCACGAAAAATCTTAGCTGTATTGATTAGAAGCCTTTCTTCAAAGTCCTACTATTACATTATTAAAACGTCAACGTCTATATCGATATGTAAATATAATGAAGCACTATTTCCAAATGTTTTTATGCACTTTACACGTCTTATAAAATACATTTTTATTTTACGCTTTAGAGAGTTTATTTTAAAGAAGGTCGATTAAAAGTAACCTTATTAATAATCTTCATGAAAGATTCAACACTTTTTTAATGTGGCGAATAGCACAGCTGATAACGCATCGAACTGATACTAAAGAAAAATCAATAAAAAAAATCAATTTAAATTATTTTAACATTTTCTAAAAACTACTTTTTACTAACTATCATTTTAGTGGAAATGACGGACGAGATTGTTATTTATTAAATATTATCTTGTGACACGAAAGGTTTAATAGTAAACCTTGTAACACGCTTATTATATAATTAATGTAATATTATTAATTTGGTATCATATATTTAGATAGTTGTTTAGATAAGCTAAGTAAACCTAATTTTCATTCCCAAATTTATCAAAATATATTTGATTCATTAAATATAACCATTTTTTATATATTGAATAATTTTTTGAACATTAATTTTTGAATATCCATCCAAATAACATAAAAGTACATACAATGTCTTATCAACCTACGATTTAGTGATTATTATGATAAAAATGTATATTGCACGAAACTAATTAATTAATCACTATAAAGAGCGCTTAAATCACAATTCAGTTTTTCAGATGAGCAGGAAACTTTGTATAATTTCAGTATGAACAGATATTCTAAAAAATGATTAAGCCATTACATTTTTCATTTCTGACAAAATTATAATGATATCTCCAAGAACGACAAAATTATTAAAAATCTGTCAAGAATTAAAATTCATTTAATTTAATTTTTACAAGTTTTTAACATACGCAGTTATGTCGATTCATTTTAAACAATTAATTACGTGGATACTATTATTATAAGCCAATATGTACCTACTAATTTGCAATTGCTATTATGACTACACACCTAACAGATTAAAATGGAGAAAAAACTAAATAGCATTAATACTTTTTATATAATATTTGCTCATATATCGAACACAATATATATATTAAAAGATCGAGGTTGATAAATGTTTAAGTTCATCAAGTTTTGTCAGAAATCATTTTAAATTCAACTGCTTGATTATTTATTGAATGATGGTTTGCTTGACTTTATATATTCTTAAACAAAATGTTGCTTTTTTTCACTTGTTTGTTATAAATATAAAATTTTATCGCATAAGTCAAGTTAAAATCTTAAAACAAAAATTAAAGTTATATTTTTGGAAATAATTCTTTTTAAAGTTTGCCAAAGATAATACAAACCCACTTTTTCAAAGAGGTGTTATCAATTTTGGTTTTAATATTGTAATTTAGTTTTTTCGATTGCACTTTACTGTTATAATAAACACGTAAATATATTGTAAATGGTTTGTTACATATATATATAATGTGTTCTGCATACCGTATATGTTGACGCCAAAAACTTAAAAGTGTTACATAGTAAGTACTCATGTAACTTTATTCTATTAATCCGGCCAATGAGTCTTATGAAAGTATGATTTCTCTTTATACATATATACTACTTTCAAAATTACATAAATTGAATTAGTTTATTAAAATATCTAAATAAAAGTGTTCATGGAAGTTGTATATTTCTAATGCAGCATAAACAGACAGGCTTATAATTAATCTAAGAAACGATAAATTTGTTTCTTTTTTAATTACCGTTCTGTACAATCACATTATTAAATTGTAATTTTGCCGGCTTTTGAATGATTTGATAGTTTTATAAAAAATTGTGTATTTAGTAGCGTTATCTAAATTATATACCTTTGTATTGACGTGATCGATTACTTAATATTTCTTTAGTTAAATAGCTAGAATCTATCAGTCTAGAGGTCGTGGGTATACTTCCACGATGTTATACCCTCGATTCAACTCGGGGGCCTATAACTCGCGCTTATAGCTGACATTGCCTTGAACATAAGTATATCTACGAAATATAAGCTCATTGAAGACCTGGTTCAAAAATACGTTTCTTTTGTTGTTTTCATAGCATATCTATATTGCTTATTGGAGTTGCAAATACATGTGGAATAACAAATTTGAGATCAAACGCATATTACATTGGAACTAATGTTTACTTATATTTGAAGCATTTTGAGTTACAGTAAGCTTTCATTGTGAGTTATGAAACGAAAGAAAAGTCTATCATAGAAGTATTGTATTTTGAAAACAAGTTGTTCAAAGTGTAGATTGAGCATAATTACTATAACTATACAAAGTTACATAGATTAAATTTGGAGTCAACCTAGCTTGTGCGCTGAACATGCTATTTGCACAGTACGATTACTGGACAATGTCGATATTAAAATGTGATAAAACAGAGATTTTGTTAATTCTGTGTTGCCATAAAACGGAATAAAAATTTCGAATAAATGCAGTGTTTTCAGGGCCTATTCGTCTCGCTTACATATCATACTTATAGGCAATGATATGACAATCTTATCTCTGCCACAGTTTCTGCTGTATACCTAATATAGTGATAGATAAGGCACCAGTGGACTCTGATATCTATCTATATACTTACTTCCTGGTCGCATGAGTCAAAACATGTGCACTGTACGCTCGCTTTACCTAGACAAGTAGCTGGCCTCCGTTTGCACCAAATTGTAACATGTTTTGATTTTGTCATACCTTTGCGTACATGTTGCGTACATGAGATTCTTCATTTTATTTCCTATTTCAAAATAAATCAAAATGATTGTCTTTTTATAATTTACTGTTGTGTAAAACGTATTTAGAATAAAATTGAGTTGTTTAATAGTTTAGTATTATGTTATCTATTAAATTGCTGTGCACAATATTTGTTTCATAATTATCAAAGTGTTTAATTCAGCATTATGTTTTAAGTAATTTTAAATGTTTTGAGTGGATATAGATATACCAAATGAAACAGAAGTGTCTGTTGTAAATTTTAATAGAATTTCGTGTTGTATGTTTAAAATTATGACGTTTTACTTCATTTTAATTCCCTCTTTTTGTTCAGTTGTTGTCGCCATCTGCTTTGGAATCATTGTTCTCGCCGTTTTGATTGGGATAACCTGTTGGTGCACGTGAGTTGAACCTTTCTTTTTAATACATTCTTGATTTCCAGGAAGCTGTATTAAAACGTAAGGAATACAGGCACAATTATTGAAATGTAAGAATACGCTCACCATTAATTAGACTATTTCTCCAATCGTCATCATCAACGCATAGATGACGTCAGATATGTTTTAAATAATTGTAGTTCGTGGAACATGTTATCCCTATTATTTAAAGATTAGATATGTAGAGTTATAGAATAATTCAACCATTGACAATTCTATGGGGGATAAGTGCTAGTGTAGAATCTTTAAAATACAAAGTTTTCGACACAAAGGCTTGTAAATGACTTGTAATAAACAGTATTACATTACTGTATGAAATAGACAACGCTATTATCTAACAATAAATAAAAGTGTAGACATTAAGCAAAAGTCTATTCCCCATCAACCAATTTAGTTCAATCACCCTTTGAAAGTTGTAACATAATTATACATGTATATATTCTACATGTTCGCATTTGTGTGTTAGATTAATCGCGTGCAACGTTTGCTAACCTTGCTCGATACCTGCATGTCAAATCATTGCGAATACACATGTTGGCAGCTAAATGATAGCTTCGTTTCTCCGGTTCATTAATTCTTATACAATGAAAACACTTCTGGTAATGACGCTTCGTCCGAGTATATTTGCACTAGTAGCCATGTTTTTCTCCTTCATGAAGATACTTGAACTATAGTTATCAAATGCATCCTTAGCACACGAATGGTTCTAACAGTCCATCAACATTAATTGTTCATCGTTGCTTATGTATGAGTCATCTTGTGTTTATTGAACGACACTGTGTATTCTATTGTTTGATGTATATCACCGTAATTTACGGAATTGTGTTGTTTTAGTAAGTCTTTACTATTTAATCAGTGACTAAATATATCCTTATCGTTCAATTTATTTGATTTACGTTTTATACATATTTCCGAATTTAGCGTTTTGTACCAATTTCCTTGCCGCATAAGTATCATTATATGTGTATATCAGTTTTCTAACTTGAATTAATAAATTCTATTTCATATTCATGATTTTCTAAATGATAATATCTTTTCTATTATATACATATTTAAAATGTTTATCAGTAAAATAAATGAATACCAGGAAAATCTATACCATTCACACAATTATAAAAAATATGAAATAAAACACAAGATTATATTAGATTTGTTTTACAACTGATACTTTTAAACTTTTCATCGCTGAAATGTTTTATAAATTTTATAAATCTTATATAGATAGTTTAAACAACAACTGTTTGTATGTCTCGCAGATTTTGTATATTTTTTCTCTAAATATATCTTGATATCTTGATAGTAAATACATAATTTTACTATTAAAGCATATGCGGAATTGATATATGAGTATTCTTTGGTGATGCATATCGTCTTTATAGCTCAGATGGATGCTGCTTTCTTTGAAGCTATCCTTGAAAAGTACAGTCAAGGGCTTTCTCTAATGTACCATACGAATGGTTTTATGTAACAGCAAGCTTAGTTTTTCACTTGACTTTGTATTATGAGTTATTATAGATTTAAGCAACAAAGTAACAAATATTTCAATCTAAAGAAAAAATATATTTTAGGAAGTTCGTAAAGCTGTATAATATCGCAAAAATATCGACCAAAACTCAGATTACACTTTAAAACTAATGAATGTAATATAGTGGAATTGGTGGCCAGTGTCTCGTCCAATCAATAACTAAAAGCAAGTTCTCTCAACCCCCCAGGACCCGGCACAGTCGGCAGAAGGTGTACGACATGCACTCGAAGGACTCGGCCAAACGCGGATTTCACTCCTCACCTGGGGACCCAACACTCGCCAAGTCTGCTCAACTCTATCACTTCCAGCATCAAAAGGAGCAGATGGTCGCCATGGAACAGTGAGTTCTCCAACCCATCATTTGTTTCTTTCGGTTCCCCTTCTCAGGATTTTCCTTCTAAAATGTATTTATGTTGTCTTTAGTATAGTAAAATACACATAATATCTACTTACACGCATACATCCATAGATACATACATTCATGAAATAGAACACACTTACAAGTTTCCAGTTATAGGAAAAGTTTGTAATAAACTAGTCCGATGCTAATTATAGAATTGATTATTTTCCAAAATACACGATCGATGCCCATGGCAACTTCCACAGATTGATTCCCCGTTCATTATTGTTTTACTTTTACCGAATAAACATGTCAAGAATATTAATAGAAATAAACATTGGCCAATATTGTATGAAAGAAGGGACATGCGAATGTTTTGTTTAAAGCGACGTTTATAATTCTGTAATAAAAGTCAATAATCGATTTTGTCTCAGTCTCTGATTGATTTTTAGGAGCTTTATCATTGAGTACGAATAGTTTATTAATTATTAGTTTATGCGTTAAAATTAATTATTATTTCAGAGTTTAGAAGTTCGATAATCACGAATGTATCGATTACGCCATTGATTATATTGGATAATATAAGTAAATTTGAATATTCACTATCTTATATAGATAAAATACATAAAAAATGGCAGTACAATCACTATCAGATATTCTGTAGTAGTTTATATATAGATTATTAATAGTATAAAATACTGTTTTTATTGTAACCAGAAATCTATAAAAATTATATAAGTTTGCCTAGAAAATAGATTTATCTTTATCAGCAAAAACAGACCATTGCCTCTCCTAATTATAGTCATAATATTTGTTGTTAATATGTACATAGTTATTGCAATCAACATATCGTAGATGTTACATAATAATATTGAATATTGTTTCTTTAATAAAACATCACTATTCTAGAAAGGAATGATCAACTTCATAAATTTATTTCAGCTGTTAATGAAGATTAGAAATCTAGCTTTTATCCTTGCTTTCTCTTATTTCTCTGAACTCATTCATATACGACATTATGTGGTTTGATTTTGCTCTAATTCTATATGCTTCACGATTTACATTTTAAAATGGCGAACTTTGTCAGATTAAATGTCGACAGTACTACTTTATATAATTCGACCGGACTATATATTAAATGCTGATACACGAAGATTTAACGTTAACTAATATAAATATTTATTCTTACAGTCTAAGATTAATGTATTCCATCATTTGTATATATATAAACATGCAAATATTCATGTTGCAAACATTGTACTAGGTATGTAACAGAATTAATGAAAATCATTTTTGAATTAAACAAATATTCAGTTAAGTTTGGTCCATCAGGGGCCAATACGTTCTGATTACACTCAAGTTCCCCTGTATTATCACCTGTATTTTCATGTCCTTTTTTGGTTTGATATTGAAAAAATATCATATATTGATATATAATAAAAGAATTTTACTCACAAGTATTAATAATAGATCAAATAAATGTCAAAGTAAACACTTGACAGTCTACGAATGTATTTATCTGTGTATTCAGACAGAAACTTATTTATCTAGCGAAAAGATTTACACTCCAATTAGCCTCAAAATAGTAATATTGTAAACTAGACATTTTACTATACAAAGAAAAGACTTGGAAACATGGTCGGTGAACATGTTATGCTATTTTAGTGGCAGTTTTTCCATTGGTCCTTAAAATAACGGCTAATAACCGCAATCATTAATTTTTGGATAATAATCGTCACGATACTTTTGAAAACTTGTATTGATTTACTTTTGTTATCGTCATATCGTACCGTCATGTACTGTCAATGACGTGCTGCAGGTCGTATTGGTGGGTAATGTCAGCCAAGACAACGCGCATTCGTTTCTTCCAAATTTATATTAGAAGATTATAATATTATGCTTTCAAGTCAGGAATACAGAGAAAGCTTGTATATAATCATTAAAATATCTCGATTGTAGTGTAAACCAGTCCTATTAAAAAGAACAAAGGGAACACTTCACAATTAACTTATTTTGCTTTATACATTTTAGCGCTACGTCAACCAGAATGGATTCTGTGATTCACTCTGACACCGAAGAAGACTCCGATGCCAATGACGAGTTCGGCTCAACAACTGTTTACGAGTGCCCGGGTCTAGCTCCGGTATGTGTTCTCTCATGTATTATTACATGCTAATTGTCGTGTGTTTCGTATGTTAAATCGATATGATTAAACATTTTAACAGACAATTACAGAAGTGAATTTCGTATTGAGATGTATAAAAAGTTGTTTTACACAGATATTACAGCGATTTCTTAAAGTTATGTTAAATTGTTTTACTTCTGTCGTATTTAGGGATTCTTTGTAATTAATAACACATATTTGGAATAAATACAATGTTATTGAGTTTTAATACATTCTAGTTTTTAAAGTTTCTATATATTAAGATACATTGGGCAGACGACAATTGCAAATACTTATACTAACTATAATATGCTTTACAATGCTGCGGATATCTCTTCATGTTTACTATTTGTATGCTTACATGTTTATTAGCAGTGTCAAGTAGTTGTACAATATAGTTTGACTCTTAAAATAAGCACTAAACGGTGTATCATTACATCATTTGACTTATTTATTCTAACCTACATGTTCCGAGTAATCAAAACTTGACAACAATTTCTGCACAATTGATTTGAGCTCATCGGTTGTTTTCAGCAACCCTCAGCTAAGATGTGCTCCATTCATACAGCTGTAATCTTCTTTTATTATAAGTTGTGTGGAAGAACTGGCCAAGTATTTGATATATGTATGTTTACTTAGCCTGCCAGTATACCGCTGTATAGAATGGAACTCTTATGATCAGAATTTAACTACACCCATATATTACAATTTAGTTTGGAAGAGTTAGTCTATTGATTTCTGCAGTATTATCAGCGTAGTAGTATAACATATATGAAAAGTCATAAATGTGTAAAATGAGATACCTATACTATACTATCCTGTGCATCTATAATCTAATAATGATCTTCTTCTTATTCTTATAAGTATACACGTTTAGTTGTGAGTCGATTTAAGGAAGATTTTTAAATAATTATTTTCTATTAGATAATGTTCATATTTGTGTAGTGCGCACACTTAATATAGTTGGGTCCGTCGTGACCTGTATTTAATCTAATCTCAAATGGGGGTAACTTTTGAATCCTTATTTCCTCGGCTGGTCAGAGTTCTAATGCACAGCTTATTAATAAGTGCGCTGTACTTAATATAGAAAATACATTCCTAGTTTTATGTTAAGCATTACGTATTAAAGTTTTTGTATATTTTTCAAATTTGAGGTTATACATTTTTTGTAGACTTGCTACTTTTAACAAGACAGGCCTATTGATTTTTAGAGTTTATTTGTATAGTTACAAAAAGGTCGTTCAAAGAACTTTCAATATTTCATTTGTTCAAACTTTGTGATAGAATTATTGTTCTTCATTATATTTATAGAATAATAATAACAACATTCTGTAGTGATATATACTTCTCAGGCCTCATTTTATTGTGGTCACAATAATCTATGTAAATTAGCAAAACACAAAGGCTTCTTCTTTTTCTAAAGCGGCATTATTTGGTCTTATTTAATTGATTAGCTCGTTATTCTATCGATTTTATGTATTATACGTAACATACTATCCAACTTATAGATTATATTTCGTTGTGGACGTTAACGTTTATTTAAAACTACCTGTTTACTTTATTTTGTTCGAAATATATTATGTATTACATTTAAATATCTATACACATTAAACTATTTTTTTGTTTATTGATTTTAAATTGTAAATATTATCAATTTTGTCACACTTTTAACTCACATGATTAAAAAATGCATAATTATAATTTTTATTATAATTAAATATCAAATTTTTGATCATATTAATTGTATATATAACTTACTAAACATAGGTAACTGTTATATATATTTTAAAAGGCAGTCCATTTTTATTTTCAGACTGGTCAATTGGAGGTTCGCAACCCTCTTTTCGATGTATCCAGATCGTCAAAATAATAGTATATTCTATAGCTAGGACAGAAATAAAAGGTTTCCCTATCTACGCACGTACATACTACTCACCGATATCAGACAACTTCCCCTTAAGAATCCTCTTCTAATCTCCAAGAATCCTCTCTTCAGGTATCCATAAAACAGACACTAATTACTTCTTGCTTAGAATTAAGATCTATTTCACTTTATTAATGTACAAGTTTAGTTGATTGGTTCTTTTTACTAATCAAACTCTTGTGATATATTTATTAATAATAGTCTTTGTTTGCTTTTAATATGTGTATTAACGTTTTGTTTAAAGTTTAGCGTTTTACAATTTATGATCTGACGGATCAGCTGCTTCTTTTCTTGGGAATGTAATAATATCCAATATCTGCAGTTTAATTATGAAATAAAGATTTATAAATTTAAATAAACTGTCAACCCCCGGCCCGTTTATATTTTGTTTATATCTACAAGCACTTCAATATGTTATACTTGTTATATATCTATACAGATGTATTCCTTCATTTTAATATTAATATTAAAATGATATCTTTATATATCTATTCTTGTATTTGTCTTATTTTATGCATGCCGCAACGGTTTCTATACAATAATAATTAATATGTGATTTACTCTTCAAAATTGTGGAAAATTCCTTGCTATTATTGCACTTTATTTTATTACTATTTCTCTGTTTTCGTTCCTATAAATTGTAATTATAATGTTTTAGTAATACTGACTGATATATACTGAAATATACTTTGCTGTGTTTACTATATGTTACTGATATACATATTATGCTCATATTACTCATTGAATTTATTAAATGCTATATATATATGCATTATAATAGAATAAATTATAAATTCATTTTCATACCAAATTACTATCTTCATATTTTACTGTATATTCTTTATTCTCTAATTGGGACTGCAGAAAGGTGCCTGAAACTGTGTCAGATATTATTTATCTAAATGAAAATAGGATAAAATATTGCTAAAATCATAGAAATGGACCAATAACAACTAGAAGGGAAATTGTCCATCTCCGTAATGTAGACACGCGGCACCAAACGATTTCAATTATAGCATAA
>JAYRBW010134446.1:0-15656 GCA_036023295.1 Invenusta paracnida
TTACTGCTAAGGGAATAGCATATAGCTAGCCATAGCATTAAATTTGTACTTATACTAAAGAAGAAATATCTATTACTAAGTGTTCCATACTGATTTTTTAAATCTTTGACAAGAAAATTGTATTTTGCATTTTATGTATGATCTGCGTCAGATTTTAAATAATTTTTTATAAAAATCTTATTAAACTTTAATATTATACAAAACTTCAGAATTTATAGTTATTCCCAAAAATGTTTTAACTCCATTTAATTACGTAAGCAATTGGTATTTTACATAAATGTTACAAAAACTTGATTTGTCAGATATGTTAATTAGAAATATTTATAAATAGTGTGAATTTATAACGAATTCTTCCAATGCCTAACTTTCGTTAATACTCATAAATATGTATGCTGCATAATATACTTTATATCACATAATTGCTTCAAGCATATATGTATATTGCATATATTTAATTACTAACATCGCTGATGCAATATATAGCAAATTAGACATAAATTTATTTCATTGTGTTATTCCTATTTAGGTAAACATAGCTATCATTTTATGAAGGTAGGTACATATATGCCTGAAATTTATATATATATATAATTCTATGTAGATAAGACATATATATGTATGCATCAAATTATGCCAAAGAAAATGTATAAGTAAAAAGATTTGTATTGGTATGCATAAAATATATAGTGTACATTTATATTGGCATAGTTTGTATAGACAGGTATACCTACTATATTGACGGTATAATAGCGTTGGTATTATTTTGGTACCAATAGTTGAGTGCCAATATAGGCATAAAGAATGTACTGAATTGAGAAAGAAAACGGGGAGGCATACACCAAACAATTGTTTAACGTACCCGAAGTATTCTGATGTAAGATACGTTCACTGTATAAAGAGTCGGAGACAGGTAAGCCCAGAGGTATGTAAGTGAGTTTGGTATTGGAAGCGTAATTTATACCAAAGCCTATATACGTATAAAATAGTAGAGAGCGCTTTAAGTTATTGGTTACTACATATTTGGGGCGAAACACAGCAATCATTGTCTTGCTAGAGCTCTATAATAACTAAGCTGAACCTCAGTACTATCCACTGTCGTATAGCCAAGCTGCAGTGAAATATCTACAGCACATTTCTTAGTTGTATGATCAGTGAAAGTGCACCTGATATCTCACAGTGTGTAACATTGTATTCTTAATACTCTTCGAAACTTTTTTTACCTAAATAGCAATGTCTAACTCCACTGCTTCAAAGAATCTTCATGCAAAATTCAGGTGCCTTTTATTGGGAAAATATAGTTTAACTGCAAATGACGACTTCACCCTTGAAAAAGCGCATAGTCTGCTGGAACTCCACAAAGATCGGAAGGATGTTGTTCGACACAAGATTAAGATGAAGGTGTTTAACGATGGGATCGAGATCAAGAAAGCGGGAGTCTTCTCGGATGCTGAAAAGAAATATTTTCCATTTCCCACTATTCATCGATTTTTCGTCTTCAAAATAGACCCAAAGCTCCTAATATTTGGCGTCACAGAAAAGAGCGAACGGCAGATAATCCTTTTCCATTTCAAAAATCCCGGTCAAACCAACCGAGTCTGTGATCTCATCGAGAAGATCAAAGGACCAAATAGGGTAACCCTGGCACCTGTCGCAGAATCCGATCTTAATGATCTGCGATCCACCCTAGAAATGCGACAAACCGGAGACATTGAGACATACGTAGTGGACAGAAATGGTCAAATCGACGATGGCCCCATTCGCAGCACTGTTGTGGTCACCCAAGAGTCTGAGCCAGTGCGACCCACACACTACTCGATTGTTCAGGAGGAAATCAGACCATCGAACACAATCCTCATACAGACGGCGCCACCTGTCGCCAATGGAAATGTTCGCTACATCGATAGCGAGATTGTGGACGAGCCAAGGCCAGACTACGACGTGGATGAGGAACGTAGGCCAATGGAGTCCGTGTTGCTGCGAACCAACGCCCCACACACCATGTCTCCGGCTGTTTGGGAGGAGGATGTCAAGTACATTACCTACAATCCAAAAATGGGAAGCACAGTGAGTGACACCGGTCCGATCTACATGTACACGGCACATCAGATTACTCCTGAGTATCGGGGCTACTCAATGTGCGCCTCCAGTTCCTCCGATAGCTCCTCGGATGACGAGGGTGACATGGCCACAATGCATCTTGATGATGTGGTTCACTCGGCTGAGCACGAGTCCGATGACAGATACGCCATTATAGGTGGCGGTGGCTACAATGGAGGTGCTAGTGGTGGCTACAATGGAGGTGCCAGCACTGATTACAACGGGGGAGGTGAAGCTAGTATTCGATTTTAAACAATACCAATCAACCACATCACAATGTAACCTAACTTTCTCCTGCCTGCATAGCCTAGTATGCGATAATTTTGTATTATCTCCTGCAACTTCCCAACTGAACTTTAATAATTACAAGTTGTTATTATAATTTACAATATAAAAAAGTTACTACTGAAAAAACTGTGCTAATAACTATTAAATGCCAGGCGATCTTAATACTATGACTCCACAAAGAAATGTTAAACCAAAGTGCAACTTATAAACCTCTTTTTATCGCCAAGAAATACAAGCAAGATTTGTACTTTTATTCCTTTTGTCATAAGAAAATTTTCCGCTGTTATTTGTGATCAATCCCAGAAACGCTGACCACTGCCGAAAACCTCCACATTCTTAACATTTCCGGAAAGAAAAATCATGTGATTTTGTATCAGCCATTATATTTATCTATTTTTTCGCACCCAATCCAAACCGTTTTCCTTCATTTTTTAATCCAGTTTAATACATTTTCCTCTTGTATCCATCCGTATTGCATATCTTATTTATGTACCTGTAGTCGTATTTAGAAGGCTCACCCGCCTGCCTATACAGGACATATTCATATCAAGTTCATGGAGTATTAGAGATTTTTATACTATATGATATATTTATATATAATATATACGCCTTACTTTTTAAACTGTCGAAAATCATCAATAAATTTCACGAAATAACCCATTACTAGTAAAATGCAATACATAAGGCTGAACGTATATATTGTATTATTTAATAACATTACCCTCTGACTCCTATAAATCTGTTCAATATCAACATATAGATATATATACTATTCTTCTTTTATACTTAATATTTTAGACACACATCTGCTATCGACTTATCTCCTAATGTGTATAAAATCATATTTATCAGACGTTATATATTCATAAAAACAACTAAACATATTGAATCTTATGTCCTTCTTTCACCTTTGTCATATATATGTAGGTATCTATACGTATATACCTATATTGTTATGTTATATTTAATTTATGCCAAAGAAATACTATTTATTAAAATATCTATTATAATGAAACGCGTATTGTTTTAAGACTCCATTCATTTATCCTTTAAAATAACTAAAAATAAAAAAAAAGTTCAATCGTAATAGAAATAACCAAAAAATAATAAATATATTACATTCATACGAAATTTTATAAATATTTAATATAATCTTTCATTTCTAATGTGTCATTTCCTTTCATTACTTGTAGTTCATCGTGTTATACAGACTTCTTATATTGTTGTTATTCGTTATTCTTAAATATTAGTTTATATTAGTTATTCATATAAAACTACAGATTACCATGAATACTTTTTTCTTGTAAACACCATAATTCTCTCCAAAATATCACTTAATTTATTACAAGTCAAATGCAATTTTAGTTTTTAATGCTTTGTTACTACAAATTTATGCAAAATAAATCGTAAATTAGTTTTCAGTAAAGTATATTTCAATAGAATTTACAAATTAGTATATAGGTTCATATATATGTTCTTAATATTAATTCATTATTACAGTATTTCATTCCCTTAAAAATAAATATCTTCGTGATGAATTATTAATCGTATTAAAGTTATATTAAATACAACTGCAATAATTATTTAAATTGCGTTACTCCTGAAATCGTACTATTATAAATAAAATATAAGTTTTGAGTTGAATGTGTGTTTACACCACACATACTTTGAAGTGCCTTTTTCAATATAGTATAATGATATATTATAAAGTACTTGATTTTTCAGAATATCTATCAAATTTCATATGCTCCATCCATCATTTTGTAACTTGCTTGAGGAATTTTTCAATTAAAAGATTTGATGATAAACTATATTCCAGTTAAAACACATATATTAAATAATCCGATGGCAGTAATCGCTGTAATTCTACGTAAAATATTGGAAGCTACGTGGAAATTATTAATAATGGAGAATTTTGCCCTAATAAAAAATAAGATAATACCATAAATTAATCGTATAAATTCATATATATCGAGCTAAAATGTAACTTTAAAATGATTCTTGGAATCTTATATATTTTTCAAAATGTTTTATGTTACTAATATATAACTGTTTACATGAAGCACGTTCCAAATAATTGTTAAGTTATATTATAACACATGAAGGAAAATCGATTAAAATATATATTATAACATTTTCGGTATTTATATGGTAATTTTCATTTGCAATTTCAATTGCTATGCGCATTCTAGGATAGATAACAATTTAATAATCTTATTAAAGCAGTCTAAATATATGTAAACATACATATATGCAAAGGGGGGGAGGGGGGGGGGCAAAAATGTCGTAAATTGTTTTTGAATTTTAGGCACCCCCCAAAATATGAATGAGCAATGTACGCCGATGATGTAAACACAAATTAATCATTTTAGATAAATTAACTGAGGATATGGACTCGTTTCTCTTCTAACCATACTTTTAAAAATACTTGATTTTTTTCTAATTAAGTAATGATTTTTTATCTAAATACTACTTTATCAAACAATTGCAGTAAGATTTTAAATTAGATAATTCGGCACAAAATAATGAAAAATCGCTTTATATAGATAACAAATTTCTTTGATTTCCCTTTAGACTAAGTTTCTGTAAATGTATATATAAGGTTCTAAATATATCAATTAATAATGAAGTATATATTCTTGTTTTTCTAATTCGTTCTGATTTTCATTTTCTTTTTAAATAAACGCTTATTATTAATATACGATATTTTTGTGAATTATATAAATTTTATAGGATCATTTAATACTACATATTGTAGGTATCCGGCTGTTGTTATGTGTGTGTTTTAGTCAGATAGGCGTCTGAGAATGATCCTCAGTAACGCAATGGCTGTGGTTGGTGTTATCACCAAATCTCCGATGTCAAGTGACGGGGTACCCATTTTCTTTAGGTACGAGGCGGTCAGGGCCGAGCATTCTGACCAAAGATGTTTGGCGGTCTCGTCAGCCTCTCCACAGAGGCGGCAGGTCGGCGCGATTTCCGGGTCCAGGCGGTGTGCGTAGCTCCTGATAGCAGGGTGGTGGCCGCTGTGAAATCTGGAGGTTGACTTGGTCTTCTTGGCTAAGTGTGTCCTCGGTGGCGAGGTCTACGTTTTATGTGTAGACCTTCGCTAAAAGTGGGTGTTGGATCGGCGGGTCCTTGTCGACACAACACACAGCTGTACTGTAGTAGGCACCTTCGTCGGCGATCCGGGGAAAGCCGTCCACGGGACACCTCGAGGAGGTGGTGCCAATGTCTTGCAGCTGTTGTTGTTGATTCTGGGGGTCCAAAATTAGATGAACCATTTAGGTCGCACCTTCCTGAGGTACCCAGTCAGAGAGACGTCATCTGCAGGGATATTTCTGTCAGCGTAAGGTGTTCTTGCTTTAGTCCATTTAAGGCAAAACTGAATATGATCCTTTTCTTCTTCGTATCCAGTCTTCACAGTTCCCATCTTCTTGGACCCCAATTCTTTTAAAGTAATAATTTGTGAGAGAGCAGTGATTGGCCCTCATCTGCGCACACAGTGCTTGTTCTCTTGCTTCTATGCAGCTTTTCTTGGTATACAGGTTTGAGTTGCTCGTCGGGTTATATTTGATGTCACGTTTTACGGTTTCCATTCCCAATAGAGAAATGGATACATCCTCTTTGTTCATGAGTCTGGCTGTGTTCGCTTCTTCGTCTACCCTATCTTTCCCTCAGTGCCACAATAGCTGAGGGTCCACTGGATAGTTATTCTGGTGTTATTTGCGGTATCCAGCTATTTTACACACAATAAACGTAATGTTGAGAGATCCTAAAAATATAATCAAAATATAAACTGAAGTTCAATTTAATATTTTCAGAATTAGTCATATATTTTATTTATTAACTTAATATATAATATACAAATAGTATATAGTTAAGTATATCTCAATAATTTTGAACAATTAATAAGATTATCCTTTGATATTTAAATGTAAAAACTAAGTTGTACATTATATGTACACTGATTAGTCTGCTACGAAAATATATTTTAAATACTAAAATTAATTAACATTAAGTTTATACATATTTAATTATAAATTTGTGCTATAAAGTATACTTGCCAAACGTTATATGCCATAGCAGTCTAACAGTAATTTAAAGGTTCAATAATTAAATTAGTTTACTAACTATCTATTAAGTATATGCATATATGTCAAATTTTTCACAATACTATTAAAACATTAATGAAAACATTTTATTAGATCTAGAAAATATATTATATTTTTTATAAATTGTAATAAATGCAGTATGCACAATAGGTACAATAAGACGAAAATATTATGTACAGAATATAATCTTTTGATACTTTGAGTACAACACACAACGTACACAGATAAACATAAATGAACAACCCCTCCACATTTATTGTAGTGTACATATAAACAATACAGTAGATCTACTTAATGATGTTTTTGAGGTAGCACAGGACCTGATTCATCGCTTCCTTGCTCTCCCCATCGATCCATACAAGTCTCAACAGGAGTTGATCGCCTTCAAGAACACCTCCCGTGGCTTTATCAACGTAGATATGGGCCCTTAGAAGTTCCCTATCACCTCTGGTAAATAACCTCGTGGCCCCATCCTCAGACACAACAGCAGAAGAGCTCGTGCCACCAGTTGCCTCCCAGAAATCACCCTCAGCGCAAACAACCTGAGCTTCTGTTCTCGGTCGCTTTGCCGGGGAATCGTCGTCACTTCCGCTACTATCATCGCTGTCGCCATAAGCTTCAATACGGCCGTCCGTATGTAATCTCTTTAAGCTGGGTTGAACTGATGGTGCTGCCTCCTCTAATTCCATCAAGACGACTGGCTGTTTATCAACCCCAGTAGTGGCATTGTTATCTTCTCCTTCTCCACCGCTACTATGAGGAGGCTGATCTACGTGTAGCGCATAACGACGCTTCCGGCGTTGATGGATCCAAGTGTTCTTGGTGGCTACTACGAGTAGATGCTTCCCACCACCTTGACTAGCCTTTGTCTTCTGTTCGAGGCATTGCATCTAAAGGTAAAGATAGTAATAAAGTAGTAGAGAAATAACTTACTAAATCTATCTATAGAAAAGATTAATATTATCGAATAACACATACATATATTCTAAATGAGTTTCCCTATTTATATACTGAGTGCATCAATAACATGCATGATAGCTAATAAATGATTTCCCAATTAAATTACAATGCAAACCCAAGGCACTGCGAGCCAGATCAATTCGCAAA
The DNA here is from genome assembly GCA_036023295.1 of Invenusta paracnida. NCBI lineage: Eukaryota > Metazoa > Platyhelminthes > Proseriata > Coelogynoporidae > Invenusta > Invenusta paracnida. Next base: position 7,608 of record JAYRBW010134446.1, read on the forward strand.
ATCTCCTTGAGTTCATTGTGGGGTTAACCAATGTCTTGCTTAAACATATTACTATATTGTTAACTGTCGAAATATAACTTCGGAATATGTATTTACTATAGTGAGTCGCCTTGACTAATAAAATTAGTGAAGTATTAATACAAAAATTTCAAATTCTATTATGGGATCTGGTTAAAATAGGCCCAAAGAATATAAAAGCAAAATGCCAATTACATGATCCACGAAAAGACAAATATATTATGTACTTAAAGAATAATGTGAATATAATTCTTTTCACCTATTTAATTTCGTAGAATTTTTACTTATGCAGATATTTGACTAAAAATATAAAAAAAAAATAAGTTTAAAAACATTTAAAATCTTTTGTACTAAAAAGATATAAAAATGTTTAATAGGTACTTATTTTTATTTTTGCGAAACTAAAAATCTTTTGTACTAAAAAGACATTGAAATGTACGCAAACCATTAAGCATACCTTACGTATATTACACACAAAAAGCTTACGGCTACACTACGATATATTTATTTGGCAATTTAAGACGTCAAAATTGAATGTATATTGTTATAGTTTAATTGTAGCTCATGTAGAGACCAGAGAATGTATATAATAAATTACTTAAACTGAACAACTAAAGTTATGTAAATATGCATGTTCAAAATAAATAAAGTGATATTTTCTATTTTATAATTAATTATTTCATTGACTGTAACATTAGTAGGTACATAATAAGAATACTTAGCCTTTCAAAAATTGTTAGAAAATAGTATCCATACATTTACGTGCGATAGTATGAACTATAAAGACGTTTTATGTATACTTATCTATTGCAGGTACTGCCAAACAGAATTACAGAAAATAAAATAAAACATAGTATGAAATACTAAACTCAGAGTATATATTATACCCAATATATTTTATATCATGGAGAATAGATTATACTAATGGTTTTTAATTGAAACATTTTACGACGAAAGCAATTTACGACTAGTAATTATCAAAGGCAACATTAGAATCTGAAAGCGCAATGAATGATAAAGAATCTAGATTAATGCATACAGAAGTGGTGCACCAGTACTTTGTGACTTTGTATGACACCTATAAACAACGTATAAACTACGTGAAAGAGAGATTGACCACAGAATAGTTAGGTATATATAGCAAAATCCCAGAGAAAATGTCCTCGTCAGCATAACATCATATTGCGCACACCACATATACAGCTAAATTACAAAGCACTCAGATTGCGTCTAACATATTACATTCATTACACATAATATTATTGAAATAGACATTCCATCGTAACAAACAAACGAATTCGTAAACTGGAGCCAACGAAACAACTACCTTATAGTAGTGGACTGTGAATGACTGTCTGCTTGTGAAGAATCGCAATAAAACTAGAAAGCTTTCGTTTTAATACAAGTTGACGCAACTCCTTCTCTCTCATTTTCAATATTGCATTGAGAGTGATACAGTATTAAATATATATATACAATCTTTGAAATGCTAGTGCTTAACTTAGCAGAAAATATTTGCCAACAACGTTCTCATCAAACTTAGAAATATAGACTAGCTAACACAAAGCCAACTCAAGTAAGTACCTACCTATTATGATTTAGCTGAATTTATATAGTCAATAAAATATGATACATAAACGAACCCATCAGCATAGACAGTGGTGCGCTACTCTTCAAATAAATCGATATGACGATGAACAACTGCACAGTGCGTAACGCCTGGATGAACATAGGTGTTTTTCTTGTTGTTGAAAAACCTCTTGAAATGAAACTAGAGGCAGCACAATCAATAGATGATCGCAAAGATCAGTCGGTAAACGTACACGGTGCACTACGCAGTCGGTTTACGAACAGAATGATGACAGTAATACCAAATCCCTTTACTGTGTTTTACTCTGAATATAAATAGAAATAATACATCTCTATCGATACCACGCGGTCTAAAACTAAACCAGTAAACAATCCTTTTGTTAAAGTAAATTAGTCCGTATGGTAATCAGGAAAGGTAATTTTATTATGATTACGTACGTAGTACCCTCAGAGGGAGAGAGGGTCTTGGGTTACAAAAATCTAGGCAACTCTACAAGACTAGTTGTCATCTTGAATACTAGTTACTATAGATAGAATTCACTCAGTTGAATTGATGGATGTTGTGTAACTGATTCAGGCACACAGCTAACCAACGAAATGAGTTCATACATTGTTATTATTATAAGGTGCAAACAAGAGTCATTGGGGGGTTGGCAAGTGGGTGGAGTAACATCACACTAACGCCAATTGCATACAATCCTGGTACACCATAGCTACCAAGCGATTAGCTGACTGCGAGGAACTTGCAGCACCACCTACCACACATTGATTAGTGTACCGTGCGTGCACATATTACAACATTCTGCTTCTGCTCCTACTCTTACTACTATTGGTGTAATACTGACTTTTGGTGATAGCGAAGGTAATACGAAAGCACATACCAAAATTAACTTTTAGCAAAAATACACGCAATAATGTATCGCTATAGATACTATTATAATTAAAGTAAGGGTTAATCAATCAAAATCATATTCCGCACTATGACTCTGATGAAGATCTATTCACAAATACGTAATAATATATTGTAATAAAATGTATTATAGTTAACAGGATAAAACGAAAGGTAAATAATGAATCTGGCTGGAATATAAAAGTAATATTAGGATTGCCGCATTTTGAAATATCAATAATTCCATAAACATTAATTTATTTTATATATGTATTTCTATATAATAATTAGATTATTAAATTTTATGAAAAATGACCTTTAAGAAATTTCCTTTGGATTTAATTAAAACCAATTTGATAGGAAACAAATTTATTACATGAAAAGATATGAGTATAGATCTAGAAAAAATTCGATTCATTAATATAATATTATAAAAACTAAGTAAATGATAAATCTATTCAACAGCAAAAAGTAAACAAAAAATGTCCGCTAATACCGGCAAACTTAAAAGTTTTCCTAAATTTCCGATTGTTATTAAATAAACTGGTTAAACTCTCAGCAAAGATAGCCAATATAATATTTAATTAAACATCACCAAGCACAAAATGCTACCACGTGGAAGGTTTGCAAATATGGAAAATAGTATATTTTAAACAGACAATAATCGATTTGGGGCAAAAAGGAGCTTCAGTGTTGTTATTATAAATCAGTTAATAAAATATTATATTCGTATTATATTAACGAAAAAATTTAAACTTTAGAAGAAAAAAACTTGTGAATATGGATCTTTCACTGTCTATATTTAATACTAAAATGAAAGAAATTTTATAAAAAGTCCACACCTCCAGCTGGTTAAAAATCTCTATTAGCCTTTGATAAACCGCTTCAGGAGTATAGTAATTGATACAAGCAAGATCCCGGGGAATAGACCAAGTTAACGGTTTCCGTTCCTGAAGCTTCTTTCGTTTAAATTCAGATTTCTACAGAAAAGAAAAATAAGGAAATTAAGAGTAAATAAAACATAACGTTGTAGGCGAACTAACTTCGTTTTATAATTGAAAAGTAAAAACAGATAAAACAAAAAAAGAAGAACTGGTTTATTAATATCAACACGTCACGTTTCAATGTGCGTTGGTTGTGTCAAACGTAGTACCAATATCTTGTTCATATACAGCGCACAAATAGTTCACACAGTTCAACGATAATTATCGATAAGTTAACATGAACGTTAGAAAATATCAGACAATAGCCTAAGGGTATAACAAATGAGTTGAGATATAGAAATCAGGGTAGAGTAGCGCCAATGTGTCTTTGCTCAGCTGGGCGGTCGCTACAACGTAGTTATTAATATATCTTGTCAGCTATTAATATATAAATTCCTTAAAATATAAATAATAACAATAAATTATTAATTAATAATCAATAATATTTCTAAACTATTTTATAATTATATATTATTAATTATACTAATTATAAATACATTTAACTTAGAAAACTATAACAATGACACCAAAGGAAACTTCACATAATTATTTAATAATAGAACTTGTAAATCAATAAAAATATTCTATAACAAAAATGTAGCAATAAAATTTCGTATTTCAAAAATAAATAATAATATAACCAAATGTTGTCGATTTGTATTGTCCAATAAGAAAAAATTGGCATACACTGAAGTTTAAAAAATCATCAAAAACCAATAAAAATTGTGTTAAAAACATACAACAATATTGTCCAAAAATATTTATAACATAATATGTTTGAAAGTTTTATGCATAAAAAAGATGTGTATCATACTCCATATTATATTGTTACCTTTATATTACACACGAGTATACCGGTAACTGTTACTCAAATTTTACGAATGAAATATTTCAAAATGTTTAAAACACAGAAAAAACAAAAATTACTTACATAGGCCCCACCCTATGCGCAATATCGATGCAATCAATGAATTCACAAAACCCGACTCATAATGTAGGTAAACAATGCTACATACCACTCCTTAAATATTATGTATACTTCAAAGACACAGCCAAACAAAAATATTTTGATAGTATTAAATTATATAACATCGCATCAAATAGTCAAGATTACTTCCAAGAAGTAGGCACACAACATAACTAACATTAAATGAATTACTGTCGTACATCAAGTTTTATTAAGTTACACATTGTATACAGATATGAAATATGATCTGTAAGATAAATATATACACGATGTTAGCCTAGTACATACCTAGATCGATGTCGAATTCATTCTCAACAGGATAAATTATTGAAAAATTAACGGAACAAGACATTATATTACTGCCATAATAAATATTGTATTTCAATAAAATCCATAACGTAAAATGAATCAGTGTCAAGAAGTATTTTAATTATTGAAGTCTGTACATAGCAATCCTGGCGTTCATGGGAGTGGCAGAACAATAATTTACTATCTGAGTAATATAATTTATAAAGTAAGATTCCTGAAGGAGAGTAATGCAAAACTGTTAATATACTTCAAACGAACTGAATAAACCATTTAGTCATACTTAATACTTATGCTATAGTATAGACGAATAATTTGAAACATATATTTACTAATTTAAAGCTACCATAAAGTATAATATACAGACGAGACTGAAATAATTGTAATTCAAATATGCTTTAAATTAACAACAGAATATTTTGATAGGGCGGGTATAACATAACCAAAAAAACTAATTAATGCACAAGATGTGTCTCAATGAAATTAAAGTACATTATAATAAAAGCTATCTATATTATAATACTGGTTAGCAAACTTGTCAGTTCTGTCACCTAAATTTAAAATAAGTAAATCACCCCAATGTCTTAGATCAATTAATTTTCTTACACTGATATCGCTTACGTACCACTTATGTATATGAGCACCAATTAATGAATTTATGGCTGAAAAGACAATATACTCGTATGTGCATACTGACCAAACATAATAATACTAGCAAATCTAAGAAATGTCATTTTATAGTAAAATGTTTACATATTATCATATAAATAAACTGCAAAGATACTTGTTTATAGTCCTCCCTGCATTATGACAACTTCAAATTAAAACAGCATCACTCGCTCATTTTAAATTGATTTCATTCAAAAGAATTTATTAAAGAAAAACTCAACATTTTCTAATGAAACGCTAAGATACAAAAAGTTTATATAGACCAATGTAGAGTTGTACTTTCATTTTGTTAAAGTATGCGATTAATATTTTAAAGAGAAATTAATTTAAAGATGTCTAAATACGAAAAAATGCCCAAAAATCATAACAGTTAGACAAAAAATAATTAAACGTGAATTTTTATCAGGGAATTAATTAATTGAAAGCAAAAATAAATACTTATGCAAAACAGATAACCAGTAGGCTTAATAAAAAATTATCAATGTTATGTAGTAATTTATTTCGCTATTTCTAAACTTTTCATGAAATTGAAAATATTGTTTTCCACTATAAATCAAATATATGTACGATCAACCTTATATATTTGAAAATGTAACAATATATTATTATCTAATTTCCTTCTATTAAATATTTCACATATATTTATTATTAAATAATCTAGGATTTGAAATTAGATGTTGTTTCATATAAATAATTATAGGTATACCCCATAAAAAGACTAACTATAATAATATGTATATATGATCCAATTATATCTTAATATGACAATGCTAAGTGTATAATTCAACCATTGTAAAGCAAATAAGTCAGACTTCACTATAGTATATTCGTACATATAATTATGGACACTCACAGGAAAAAGTATAGCTGCGTCAAAAGTCCAGGCAAGTCCCCAACGCATCACCCGACCTTGACACATCTCGTGAACACAGTGCTGGGCGACACCCAGATTTATAAGGAGACTTCTTAAAGGGGCGACTGACTTCTTCTTGCCCAACATCGCCGTGAAAACACTAAGAGGATAAGTACAAAGATGTAGAGTTATTAGAATTCATGGTTTATTTATCAATCAATAAGAGTTAGACCAGCTAGCGAACCACTAGGGTGCTCACAGCAGAAACAGATATAGTTTGTCTTATATTAGCGTTTTACGTATTTTAACGCAAATACGAAACAAAAATATTCACCCATTGAGATGCAAACACAAGAAACAATTTTAAAGTATATAAAATATCAAGTGGATCAAAAAACTAAATCGTTTACCACGTTTCAATTAATGTATAATTGTCATGAAGTGTTATGCTCTATTATTTATAAATAATAACTTTACTGATGAGATTAAAATAACATTAATTTCATGGTATATTATATAATTATAAATTAAATTTAGATTCTAAGCTTCTTTTAAGCTAATTATTTTTTTCATTTAGTATTTCAATAATATTCAATTTAAAAGAATACGTGAATCAATTAGTTAGAAACTTCTATATGCTGGAAGCAAATTACTAATATTAAAGAATAATCGCAGTGACAAATTAGCAACATCAAACCGTTCAATATAATTTGAATGCATATTCTGTATATATTTCCAATATGTAGTATAATGGAATTATTTAAGTTAATTACACCAAAAACATAAAAGTAACTAGCACTGAGTATTTCAAAGCCACGGATGCATGACTTCATGCGCAATAAAAGGCCTTTAAAACACCAATAAACGATATCATGAATACCGGAATGACATATTAATTCTTTAGCTGACTTTGTTTAATACAATACGCAATTTAACTCTTTTTCAGTAATTTAAGTACCACGTTAGAAAACAAGACTACTAATGTAATTTTTTAAATTAGTGTATCTTTTTTTTAGATTAGAACCCAGGGGTAGTCGGTAAACCAATATTGGTTATGTCAGTTTTTAAGTAAAATACGTACTACATGCTAGTCAACCCATTTCCGAAGCTGCTCGGGGTCCACTTTGACTGCCAAATGACCTTCCACCACCAAGCGCAGGCAGCCAAAAAGAAACTCCAGACCAGATCCAGGGTGATCAGATGTCTTACCAGCCGAACTTGGGGCCAGGACTCCCGCTCTCTCCGCACCCTTTATCTCACCTGCGCGCAACCCGTCACCTTGCATGGATCTTCTATTTGGTTGGCCATGACCGCAGACTCCAACAGGAACTTAGTGGAGATTCCTCATAGGGCCGCCGCTCGCACTATCACGGGGTGCATCAAGTCCACACCCACTCTAGCCCTCCTCAGGGAAGCCGATCTCTCCTCGCTCACGAGCAATGCCGTCGCCGCTGCCGCCCATTTACGTTAAAAGGCCCTCCACCACCGCCAAATAACCCCGATCTTTACAGCCACCTCACGTCAAACCCGTCCGCGTCTCAAGGCCATCGGCAAAGTTGGCGAATCTCGTCGCAACTGGAGGTACATCGCCAGCAAAACCTCCACGGGAGCTCACGTTGTTGTTGTTGCTCCCCCCCCGAGAGTCCTACTGGACTCTGGTGGCCCTCAGGCCATCCCGAACCTTGCAGAATTTTTTTATGCATGCACTGATGTCTTCCGCTGTTAATTTGTTACCTTTGTAAATATTTCTGTTAATGCGCACCCCTTGGGTGCA
>JAYRBW010134457.1:0-15655 GCA_036023295.1 Invenusta paracnida
CAGAAATTACAGATAATTAGATGATTAAAAATGACCAAATTTTCAGGTTTTAATTTTTGTATTAAATATTTGTAATATTTTTTCACCATTTTAGAGCAAAATTGCTAAATCCTCATTTGAAACAATAAAAAAATGTATAGGCAAAATGTCTACCGAAAAGAGAGAATCTACAAAGATGAAAAACAGAGAACAGCAAAGAAGATGCAGAAGCTCTTGATCTGAAAGTTAAATTTTGGAAATTAAATTTGCAGATAAGATAAATAAAGATCTCGGATAGGACTGTATGCTCTGAGCCCATGGATGCTTGTTATCTTGGAAAATGTGATCTGTGTAAGGATGTCACAGAGGTTGTCAACACAGTTGAAATCATTTTGCAAGAAAAAGAACAGACAATATAGCATCAATAGCATTCGATTCAATTAGCATTATTTTTAAATCGTCTCTGTCAGTTACGATCTAGTATAATGTAGGTACACCTCTTTCTTTAATTTCAGGACTTTGTATATTCTGGAGAAAGGCTACATAAATTCGAAGGAAATTATGAGTTTTGTTTTTCTATTCTTATTGTATTTATAGTATATATATAATAAACTATGAAAATACTTCCAATTAAGAAATTTATAGTATAAAGACTTATTTATTTGTGTTTTCTTAAATTTATAAATAGTTTATGTACATAAAATAATATTAAATTATATTACAATTGTTTAATATTACTAAAATTATAATATAAGTTTGATTGTATGTCGGAATGCTTTTTATTAAAAGATTGCGTCCTTTGTAACAAAATGTCTGTCAGTTACGAATTTGGTTGTCTGTCAGTTACGTTTTCCTTCTTATGTTATACAGTCAAACACCGATAATGCGTACTTCCCAGGGAAAAGGAAAAAGTACGCATTATCGATATTTAGCTTATTTCATTAATATATATATATAAATGACTTTATATCTAATTGAATTTATTTACTATTATAAGTAGTCTGGTAATGATAACACAGCATAGAGAAAAGAAAAACATAAACAGTTTATAACACATAATATTTCACTCCTTGCGCTGATTAAATGTATTGAATTTAACAACTAAAATGTGTTTATACCGATTTTACTGTTTAAAAAAAGCATATATACTTAAATCAAAAATATATAAAGTAGGTCATACACATTATTGATTCTAAAACACTGTATATTATTTAATTGGGAAATCAAAAAGGTACGCATTATCGATACGATCTAACATACAAAATAGTTGGTTAATTGAAATTGTACGCATTAGTGGTGCATATACGCATTATCGGTATTTGACTGTACAACAAAGGTTTGTAATATGAATAAAAAATTCACAAGATTTTCTGTCGTGAAGATGTCAATCATTGGATAATGATTGTTTCTTGAATAACGTACATTCACAAAGTTATAACCTTTTTAAAAGATCCTAAATATTTGTGTTACATTTTTGTCTGTCAGTTACTCTATTTTGAGCATATTAGACATAATTTTAAAAAAATCAAAATGACATTTTTTAAACCACCCAAAGTAACATGAAATAGGATATAATTTATTTTTATATATTTAACTTCTAAAGAGATATAGTGTTGCAAATGTCTGTCAGTTACGGTGGAATTGCCCTGCAGTCGAGTTCCTTTGGATGTTGGGGCACCGGATAAATTCATCAGATGCGGCACAGGAGCAATTAAGGAATCCATCAATGGATAAGCAATATTTTGAGATTTTTTTAAGAATTTGGGAATTTAGACAGTTCAGATATAGCAATTGGTGCCCTGGTCGATTGGTTCACGTCAACCATGATATCACGAACGACATTTGCTTAAGTTCCCGTCAAGACCATTTGCTTAAGTTTTGCAAGTGCTGAAAATGACATGTGGTGCCAAAGTTTTAGCTTGATCCGCAATTTGTACTCCAAAGTAAAAACATGGCAGCTCAAAATCGATTCCCTTATGTAATTACATATTTCCTTTTTTATATTATTTTATAGATCATTAGCAGAATAACTATAAGCAACTAACATAAATTCAAGCATCGTATTAAGCATAGAGCAATTATACAAAGAGTGTTCACTCTTTTTAATTCTGCATGCAGTTCAATACTACTATTTACCTACGTAAGAGCTTATGCAAAATATTGTTTAAAAAACTGAGAGCAATTAAATCGTGTATGTAGTAAAACAGCTTGAGATATACAAGCAATAAATTATTTATTATAGACAACTTACGCATGTTAAAAGTGTATGAATATTTATACTTGTTCTTAAAATTAATCAAAATATTTATTAAAATAAAACGATTTTTTATATACGATGATTTACAGCGCGATGTATATGAAATGGATAAGAGTGAATACTCTTTGTATAATCATTACTCTATGGTATTTAGCATCCTTTGTAACTATTGAAAATTTTCTAAAAAATGAGTTAAATTTTTATGGCAATTTATTTAAGAAATTTATATATTCATGCATTATTTCGAAATACAACATTTTACATGCAGGAATATATCACTTTATTTTATGACTAATTTATTAGTTAGATCACTGAAATTTCAAAATAAAATAACAACAAAAACATATAAATGAAATGTTATAAAAATAAATATATTTCATTAGCGTAAAATTATTCAAATATAAAATAAACGTTTTAAATCGATAAGGCAGATAAAATGTTATCAAAATAACTTTTAAAGTGTTCATTTAAAATACAATAGTTTCAAAAAATGTGAAACAGATAATAAGACATGAGTAGTAACACAAAAATTGCATATATCTGAATATAATTATTATAAAAATAATATAGTTAACATCAAGAAAGAGGAACCATTGAAATAATTGAATACACAAGAAAGCGTGGTTTAAGTTCATCAACTGCCTAAAAATTTGCGTTCCTCTCCGCGAAGTTCCAAAGTTTCGTCCACAAGCTTTGGCCCCTTGCGCTCCTATGAAATAAATTAAAAATAGATCACTTGTGATTAAAAATTTAATAAACCAAATATAATATCATGATACCCTAAGTTAAAGATATAATTACTTAGTAAAAAGAACATTTATAATTTAAAAAATTAGTATATACCTATAAAATGTGTAATTCAATTTCGTTGTAATTTTATGTTAAAAACAAGTGCATATAAAAAGGCTAAAACTGCCTAAAATGGAGGTATATATTTGAATTTTAATATAAAATTCTATATTTTGTCAATAATAAAATAGACAGTACTTCAATTAAAATCTTAATAGATTTTCAGAAAGATAAATATTTAAATTTACATATAAATAATATATGTATAATAAAATTAATATTTAACCATTTATAGTACACGTAGAAAAATGTCAATCAATTGGTGATTTCAATCAAATAATACTGTAACAAATTATGTTGTGATTATTACATCATTAATACGAATAATCACTTGTAGTATAGATTAAAAAAGCATACTTACTGGAATCATGCCAGCCTTTACAAATGAAGAGCCTTGACATTTGCTGAAAAATAATATTATGTCAAATTATAATGCTCGAAATAAAAATAATAATGTCATTAAACTGTTTTAAAAATCTTTGTAATAAAGTATATTAAGTAACCTTTATATTGTTTTATTGTGTTATAGACAATATAATGCTTTTTTTAAATGGAAGTAAATCTTTTTAAATTGAACATTTATTTACTTAGCTAAAAATGTATGAAATATATACACAACAAATGGTATTACTTTTAATTGTACCGTAACGAGTTGAATATTATGATCCAGAATAAAAAAAAGTTAAGATTGAAAACGCTTACTTGTTTTGGATTTTAATAAATTATTAATTAAAACAAGTAGACGTAGCTAATGATGCAATAAGATTGTGAAATTTATATTTAATAATATTTTAAAAGCAATTTTCTTATTTACTCATGTAAAGAGAACCATTTCTCATTTCCATAAAACGTGTCAAATTTTACCATAAAATATTACATATTTAATAATCATTATATTATATAATTTGGAAAAGAAATCTACCTTTCCTCAAAATAATTTCGTAAGATATGGAGTAACTCACTTGCATGCGACCTTAGGATATCGATCCAGAGTAGTTGTTCTCTGCTTACAGTTGGAGCATTTAAAGAAGCGACGGAAGCCCTCACTTCGTACCAGAGAGTGGCCTAGAGATTTACACTTTTCCGAGGCGCCCAGTGACTTATATCGACACTTGAGTGAATAAAAGGAGCGAGGAAGAGACAGAAGATTTAACAGCAATGTTAATTAAAATATAAAAATAAGAAATATAGGTATTTATTATATTAAATACATGTAATAAATTGAAAACATCAAAAAGAAAAACTACTAAAACTAAACCAACATTACATTATGTTTTGATTATAAACATAACTAATCATAATATATAGTACACATTAAAATAACAAATATCATGCTTGGTATACACACAATACTTTATTATCATTATAACACACATTTAAGTGTACCTCAATCATACAACATAATATAATAAAGTCTATCGAAATGAAAACTATAGTAATAGTAAGACAATATAATTGTACATAAGAAAGATATAACATCATATTTTAATATAGAATTGTTAAAAATTAAGGATAAGTAAAATTGCAAACTAATAATTGTATAGATATTTAAAAAATTGTTAATATGCAAAAAACAGAAAACTAGTTAGTCTCTATAGCAAAATTAAAATATATCCTTTAAATAATAAAACTGCAAAGAACATTTAAATGATAACATAAATAAATAATAATAATAAAATAAATAAAAACATAACATTAATTTAATCATAGTTTCTTACTTCTAAAAGCACATAATTCTATCTTGTCAAAGTATTTATATAAAGTCAAAATATTTATAAAGTACGTTATTACAAAAAACAGTTTGTCAAGATATTTTTAAGTCAACTTGCCCAGTAAATGTTTAGCTCGATAAAAAGTACAACAAAAAACAATGGCAACGTTAAGCAGAAATTGCAACGAAATTTAAAATCTAGTAGAAATATAATTTAACACTCTTTCAAGAATGCAAACATATATATTTTCAAATATTGTTAAAATCCTTGAAATTATCTAATTCAGTGACAGATAAAACCCATAAAATATAAGACGTCATGGAAAAATCGTGAAAAGGAAACTATATGAAACAATATGACTAATGACATATGTATAGATTTTATAAACAAAGTGTTTTTGCGACTATATGACGATTCACTGATATTAGGATTTTTAGCACTAGATTCAGTCAGCTCACCTGTTTGCAAAACACGAGCACAACTTTCTGCTCATGAAGAGCAAGCAATCGATCCTCCAGTTCTTCCTTCTTGCCCAACCTAGAGAAGAAGGCCTCCTCCGCCACAGCCTCTTCTCTGTCCACCAAATCCCGATGCTTCGAACCACGACTCAATTCTTTCTCCAACTGCTGCCTCTCCTCTACGGACATGCCTTTTGATGTCCCTGACCCCGCCTTAGAGGGTACAGCTGCCACAGCCCGTGCAGCTACTACGGCAGGCAACACCGCTCCCACCCCGTCCTTACTCCAGCCAGGTAGCAGACCCCCCTTAGAACGTATCAAGGCCTCCGCTTTCCTCCGATTTGCCAAGGCTTCTTGCGTCTCCCTCTTCTTCTTCATATTTTTTGTCGAAGGTGGAGAAGTCAAATCCAGAAGCCCTTCGGACGACATACCCCGTCCAAGTTGTGGCGCTATCTTGTCTGTTCGCATACTCGTGAAGAAGCCCTTGAATGAGGAACCACCCTGCAGAGAAGGGACTGATGCTGTTTCACCTTTGCCCTTCTTTTCCAGTGGCTTTTGTTGCTCCTTCTTCGAGGATTCGCGCTTTTTTCTGTCACTATGAGCAACCACATTGGGTGCCTCGGTTTTGAGGAGGTGTTTGACAAAATTGATGGATCCTGCACTGGGTCGAGTGAGCATGGAGGCAAAAGCAGCCTCATTCTTGGCGAGAAGGGCGGCTCTATGGGCCACTTTGAGAGGTGCTGTAGTCCCCCTCTGAGATGCGGTAGAGGTGACAGCCTGCTTCCCTTTCTCTATCCCAACTGCATCGACGCCACTTGAGGAGGGAATTTTGGCGAGTGAAGCCGAGTCTACGAGACCCCAGTCAACCATAGAGCTGGAGAGTTCTGGTCGACTGCAAAGCTTGCTCAAAGTCATTTTGGTCAGTATTCCTGGGCGGGGAGCGCTGGATCTAAAAAAAATTCATTTATTTTTATTTACTCCATAAAATTTTCTAACTTATAGCAGATAAAAATGTGTTTAGAATTTTTTTTTATTCACTGTTAAAAATAATGTAGTCCTTATTTTGATCTGAGAAATTAAAATGTTATAAAAACTTACCTCAAAACGTATTAACCCATTATTAAGTATAAAATCTAGTATAAAATTAGCTATGCGGGAATTATGAATAAGTGAAACACATATACAAATGTTGACATCATTTATTATTATTGTTGTTATTAAGCATAAGACACGTAAGTCAAAGTTGCATAATCTTTTATATCAATTAGTAGACAAAAAAAGATTAAATGTAAAATTAGACTGTGTCTACGTAACACAGCGTTGCAAATTATTATAGCAATATTCAATATTACAGGAAATATTACTTAATTATTAGGTTTGATTAAAACAAATAAAAACAAATGTGGAATATGGAAAATGGTAGTTATGTAGCTATAATGTACTAAAATCTTGTCCTATAATCTTGTTGGATCAAAATAGTATTAGAATTAAACCAATTAAACAATAGATCCTTATTGATAACATGCTTCAATTAGCTTGCTTATTTTCTAGACATTTGGATTCTGAACTATTTTAATTATTCAATGCTCGATATTATTAAACATAATATACTAAAATAAAATAAATTTGCCATTAAAAATGGTAGGTACACGATTTTAAATAAAAAATAGCAACAATAATATTTTTAATAGAATATGCAAAAAGTATTTTATATAATCGGTAGATATATTTCTTAACTGAAATAAAGCGTTACGTATACCATTCAAATTAATTTAGTAGTAAATAGTTTTAAATTGTAATACAAAAAATATTACTATATTAAAAAAGAAAATATAAAAATATAAAAAAGTTAACTATAATACACTTCTACATTATATACATACTAACAGATCAATGAAAATCTTACTCATCGAAATTTTGTGCTGATGTTCCTGGTGTTCCACTTGGATTGTTCACTGAGTGCATAGTTTTCTTGCTAGTTTGAAATGTAGGAAATCTAAAAACAATACAATTTACATTATTTAAAATATGAAAACGTAATTATATTATATATTAACATATCAAAAAGTAAAAAGTAAAAAGCAAAAGACAATTCTATATTAAACGTAACATAATGTAAGTAAAATCAAATCAACCTACGTTGTATTTGCAAATCCAGGACGTGAAACGGATGCCTTACTGTAAGCTTTCTTGACATGGAAATCGCAATATTTACAAACTCCACTGAAGAATAAATAGTTCTCATAATATAATTAACAATTATAACATGACTTAAAATTCATATTTATTATAATCTATGTCAGGACCACAACTACAAGTTATATATTATGTAGTATAAATAAGAGCAACAGAATAAATATTATATCAATTGCTTATTATTTGTATATTTATTTAAAATATATATCTAACACATTTTATTTAGAGAAAGTCATATTTTAAGCATTTGAAAAAATAATATCTATAATAATTTTATAGTACAAACATAGTATCTATCTAACATAATCTAAATAAAATTACAGTGGTAGTACTTTACCATGAGTTATTATTTGTCATGAGAAAGTAATAAATTAAAGTTTTTATGTTTTACCATAAAGAAATATCTGTATTAATATAAATAATCTGTGGCGTAATATAATTCACCATGTCATCCATATTAAAATAGATTTTGGTATTATTATAATATTTCTATTTGCATATTAAGCTAATAACTTACATATTATGTTCAACGCATTCGACAATTTTGTCAGTTTCTAATATTTATTATTCAACGATGCTTTTTGATATAAAATCGAATTGAAATGGGTTTTCTGAAAAATTACAAAATTTACCGAAGTCAAATTTAGCATTGCCTGTACATTAACTTATAAAATTATATTTTAAAACATTATATTTATGCATTTAAACAAATGTAATAACAACAATAATAATAATAAAAATAATATAATATAACATTTAGTGACAAACTCAGTTACTCACGTATTTACAAACTTCGAACAATTATTTCCGGCTTTAGTAACTCCGGCACAAACACCGTAATCAACTGAGTGTCCTAAAATCAGAATCTGCATGGCATTGTTAACGGTCAGCGTGACTTCTTCAATCAGAGATTTACCAGACACCTGTTAAAATATAAGTTTTAACAGTGGTTATTAATAATATTACAGTTGTGCAGTCAAATATTCAAAGTATATATATTTATAGTGTAAATTTAAATAGAGATTCCAATATATTATATATATATATTATAACATACATTATATTACTAAAAAATCGAAATCACATTACATAAATATAACTTACGAATTAATGATAATATCTAAATTAAAACATCTACTTAGACTCAATAACCATAAAAATCGAAAAGAACGAAAATCGGAACATCATTTTGGATTTAAAAGTCGATATAAATGTAAATAATTAATTAGTGGAACTGTATAAATTAAAGTAACTGTTTGTTAACCAAAAAATCAAGTGTCACAAAAATATTACATTACATATTGTTATGAAATTTTACATAGAATTAATATTGTATTACCAATGTAATGTTACAAAAACATAATATTATATGAATTTTAATTGATAACGAGTTTCAAAGTCATATTAAGCAGGATAATTAACATCAATAATCAAAATATATTAAACATAAAATAAGAAAATATTTCTGCAAATCTAATAAAAATAAATGAATGTACTCGTACTTTATATACGGGAAATGTAAGAATATCGATATTTTTGTTATATATATATCATTTTAACTATTATTGCATACATAGTGTTTCAGCAAAAAAGTAAGGATTCCCGCAAACACAGCACGTTTAATACATAATAAATAAAACATATTCTTATAATAACCGATTGCTATAAAATGTATTGGAAATACAATTTTTTCTACTAATCCTTATCAATTTAGCTTAATACACCGCACTACATACTATAATTTGTATCCTTGTAGTTATCAACAGTTACCTGCTTGCCATCGGAGGTGGCGTCCATGAGTTTGGGCTTGAGCAAAGCGACTACGCTGCCCTCCACTTCCTTCCAGAGTGCATCGTGCACTCCCCCGAAGAGTAGGACCGACACCATCTGGTCAAGCTTTTCAAGGTCATTGAGGCGCCAGACGGAGAATAATGCACCCTTCTTGGAGCGTCGACTCCCCGACTTGCTGACCAACACGCCTACTGTAATCCATTCCTGACTAGCCAAATCCACGCCCCTGTGACGCAGGGAAGCCAACTGGGAGAGTGGATAGGTGGTTCGGTCGCAGGTGCGCGAAGTCCACAGCTCCGAGGAGATACGGGGTCGGCTGCAGTGAAAGAAAGGGTTGTAAGCAACATCAAACATTGGTGAAAGGTGTTTAGTAGCACTAACCGTGAATGGTATCTTTAGTATCGCTTATTTTTAAAATATTATGAATAAAAGCAAATATATATAACAAATGATTTTTAATTTAGAATATACCTGTCCTTGGCAAGTACGTATTGTAGTTTTAGACATTAGTTTAAAATGTTGATTGGACGGTCCACTGGTGCTAATTTTATTTGGAATAGTTTTCACATTTCGGCCAAATTATAATATATTATATTAGTGGGATGATCAATTTCATATCGGAGATCTTATTTCTTTCGATGGGATTTTTATTTTGTAATACCTAAATCGTTCTTTCGATTTTTTCTCAATCCTTACTACATTCAATTAATAATTTTTAAAAAGCATGACTTATAAAATTATGAATCTTGAAGCCGACTTACACGGGAAATAAATTGGAACAATGAACCACTTACACGGGCAAATTTAAATTGGAGCAATAACTTGCTCATGTAAATGCTTCGGCAAACTTTCTTTGTAATTTTTTTATTGCCAGGAAATAGTTCAGTAGTGCTGAGATTTTTTCGGCAAATTTCTTTAATAAAGGTTTCTGATTGGCTAATTGGTCGCTAATTATTATTTACTAATTTAGTTTAACAAATCGTTTTTAAAACTGTATTATTTGGTTACGTGTATTTATCGTTAAATTTTAATTGTAATCAAAACATGTAACTGTCTGCTGCAGTACTCATCTAAAATTAAAATTTACAGCAATATATTACTATAATAATAATAATTCTTTAAAAGCCATTATAATAATATTGTACGAATACTAATACTTAAATATATCGTCATATGCATTTGATTTCTCTTTTTGAGTCCAATATCACATTAAAAATATTTAATTTTAATATCAAATATAATATGCTTATCAAACAATTATTAATGAATATTTAATAACTTTATAAATAAAAACTGTATAATATAAATTTGTCAACAATTATGCTTTTATAGTTTAAAGTGGAATAGTATATTGAAGGGATTTTTAATAAACAGGAAATTAATAAATATCTGATGCATATTACGTGAGAATTGTCCTAAATATGTCTATTACATATATTATGATATATGATACATTAATTGCAGCGTCGATACATATTCATACTATATCTCTGATTGTAACTATTTATTTTTGCTTAAATTTTGTAATACCGAATAAAGCAACAATAACAAAATACATTCGTTTCATCCAGTATGATGAGCTGTGTCTGGAATATGTATGTAGTTTATATATTTATCCATACTCGTTTTTACAAAAAATGTATTAATGCGTAAGTTAAGTTTAAAATTAACATTATATGAAAATTTCCTTGCGTTAAATAACTCGTATAAAGCTTATACAGAAAACAAAAATATCCTGTATTCATAGAAGAAATATTTTCATAAACTATAACGTAAAAATTGCACTATAA
This sequence comes from Invenusta paracnida, assembly GCA_036023295.1. NCBI lineage: Eukaryota > Metazoa > Platyhelminthes > Proseriata > Coelogynoporidae > Invenusta > Invenusta paracnida. Next base: position 11,033 of record JAYRBW010134457.1, read on the forward strand.
TAATACACATTTATTTATTAATAACTCAAAGCATAAAAATATCTACAAATTTAAAGGAAAATATTAGACAGAGCTATAAAAGTATATAATAGAGGTATTATTAATGTCATTGAATAGCTTTAGAAGCAATATAATATTAAACAAAAATTCTAAATAAATTACTATTTGTTAAAGTAAACCAACAAAGTAATAATAAATTAACTAATCAGAAACTTTTATCAAAGATATTTGTCGAGAAAAGTTTAACCCTGCAGAACAATTTCCCGGCAATAAAAAATTTGCCAAGAAAGTTTGCCGAAGCGCTTTCACGGGCAAAGTTATTGCTCCACTTTTAAATTGCCCACATAAGATGTAAGTCGGGCTTAAAATATTTTGTAGATTTATTTGATTTTGTTGTTATCATTAATCAATCAAACTTTGGCTTTAAATTTAAAAAAGAATTAATCTGAAAGTTTTTAAAATGTAAATAATAATATTGGAATAATTTAGTGAAATTAATCTTTGATATACCAAGAAAATATTACAGCCCCGCTTCGACAATGGTAAAAGCGAAGAGAGAATAAAAAAGGATGTAATATATTATTAAAGAAACGACAACCGTTACATCCATTCATTAAAGTATTATGAAATTTATTTATGTACATTGACAAATAAGCGTAGTGTGATCTATTCATTGCCATGATTCTCCAATTAAAACTGATATATAATTAAAACAAGAGTGCAAAAACCTATGGGTGAATACATAGTTCTTTGTCTCCGCTTTTCGCTTGTACCTGTGCTAATTATTGTCAGTATATCTGACTCCTATCGACTGTGAATTGCAATCAGTGTCGTCTGATTTTATTATCCTCAAGTATATGTTTTCACTGAAGAAGGTTTACGATACGTTACGTATAAATAAACTAAATTATTCAATGAAAGTTTCGTGTTATTTATTTTAATAACTAGATATACTGTTATTCTCATAGAGTAATTATACATAGAGTTCTGACCCTTATTGATTCGATATGCAGTTTTATACTAATATTCGTTTATCCAAAAGCGTTTGCAAAATAATGTTTCTAAAATTCATAGCAATTAAATCGTTTAAGCAATAAAACAGTTTTAGATACACAGGCAATAAATTATATATTAGACAACTTACGTATGTTAAAATTGTGTGAATATGTATATTTGCTCTTAAAATGAATTAAATTAAAACAATTAATACTACTTCTAGTCTACCCATTTACCTCAAATTTATTAAAATAAAACGATTTTATATTGACAAAACTGTACAACGCGATGCATACTATGAAATCAATAAAAATTAAAACTCTATGTATAATTATTCTATGGTTATTCTAATATACTCAAAAGATATAAAGATAGTGTGTGTCTGTTTTGCTTGTAGCAGGCTATGCACACTTTTTAGTCAGTTGTTAGTTTGTTAATATCTACCTTCTCAAAATTAAAATGATGTGATGTTGCGTAACTATGAATTTAAAACTTAAAGTTATATTAATCTGATCGATTTAGATTTGTCTACACTTACACAACGCGGATTCTGGTTGGTGTTGCCACGAAATAGTTACCAGCAGGAAGATCTTGCTTATTCAGAGGTTGTTTTCCGGATTTTGAATCAACTACACTACTAGCAACTGATGTGGAGGGAACCTTCGTCATCTCAGTACGTAGGCATTCCACTGAAGTGAAAGTAAACAAAGAAACCAAATGGTTTTCTTTATATTATGCTGTTGTTAATATATTCAAATTAGTCTCGCTGTAAATAAAATATTCAATAATTATACAAATAGATGTTAAGATTCCTAAATGGCTCTATTAAAATTTACAAAAGAAACAATTCTATAACAACATTTTTAATTCAGACTTAATTATTCAAAACTTAAAGAACAATATATTTTAAATAAAAGTTACTAGCCCCGAGTTCTTTGTAAGTCCCTGCATCCAGGAATCTTAATACATATTTTTTAAATTATGGATTTATTTCTGAATCCCTTCTGAACTCACTCATTACATGACTCATTATATAATTTGATCTTAAAATAATATTTTTTCAATAATAATAAGACTGTTTTTATATATTTGTATATAGCGCCGTAAACTTAAGCAATGTCAATATCGCTTAAAAATAAAAGCAATAAAATCAAACAACAATAATAATGAACCCATTTCGATTAAATTTAAAAAAAACCGGTATGAATAAAACAATAGTTCCAGTATCAGTACTGGATTCCAAACAAGAAAAGAAACTAAACTATGTGCAGGAAAAAAGGTGTTGATTTAAATACACCAGCCAGTTTAGTTAGTTCAACTTACACGAACGTTTCCTACGCTCCTCCATGAGCTGCAGTTGTTTCTGCTTCCTCTCCTCTTCTGCAAGCTCTCGCTCAAAGCGTGAGTCCAATACAGCCGCCCGATCGGCCTTGAGTCGATTCTGGACCAGAGCTCCGTCTAAGGAAAGATAGCTGGGACCGTTGCCTAGGAAATGAAAAATGTTTACATTAATAATTATCGATTGTCAGTTTAGTGTTAGAAAGATAGAAAATTGTAAAAATATAACTCAAGCTATAATATATTCCAAACTAATAGAATATCCTATTAATGAAATAGGACTTCTGATTTAAATTATATGTTAGAAGTAACAAATAAGATAAAATACAACGTACCAATACAAAAACATAAAAGATTAATTTAGTGCTAAACCATGAAGTAACTCTAAAATAGTAAGTTAACATATTACAAACTAGTAAGTAATACTGAGGGACAAACATGTCTATAAAAAAATAAAATTGAAGTTAGCAATTAAAAATTACTTTATGCAATTAAATCTTTTTTGACCTAATAGTTTGTGTAATAATTGAAAATTAATAAGTACTGTTATTATACATAAATTCATAACATGTCTTTGGTATTTTATATAATGAATATCCTTTGTTAAATTTTATTCAAAAAAGGAAAACGGTCATCCATGTAAATATCTGAACTACTTTAAAATAGTTTTTAATCAAAACACGACCGTTGAATCCGTATAATAATAATTATCAACTGCATGTTGATTTATAAAATGCAAAAAGAAGATTGGACAGCAGACAAGTGAAATTATCATTTACACGAATGTTTTTATTGAATTTTGGTTCCACAAAAACTGCATTTTAATCGATTATATGCTATACTGTAACTAGCAGCTATACCTTCGTCTAAAATATCCTCATCGCTGCCACTGTTTCGGCGATGTCGCGATTCTAAGTCATCTCCTGTCTCGTTATCTGCATCCCCGGGTTTAGCGAATAGCATACCAACGCCAATATCCTGTTCTAAACACGATGCGAGGAAGAGAAGTAAATGAGAATATATCATAACATGCAAAGCTGATACTATAGCAAGTTGTTAATACACATAAAGATATACTATGGGTTATTACGTATATTAACGTATCGCAAAATGAATACTAATTAGCATACAATGGGTGAGGTCAATTATGGATTAGTCTAAAAGGGTTAGTCGAATACTAACTTCATGCACAAAATTAAGAGCACATATTAATACTTGTCTAACCCTTGACTAACACTTTACTAAGACCGAACTAACTCAATTTTAACTACATATATCTGGATACTTATATTATTTTTAGTTTTATAATACCTATATTTATATTAGGTACATAATATATATATCTATATATATACATATATTATGTATATTAGTAATTCCGATATTTATAATATATGTTTTAATTATTAGTTCTTATATTTATAATTTATTCATTGAAATATACAGTGTGGAAAGAATTCCCTACGACTTTCAAAACACTTTATTTAACTATAAAAAACGTTATTTAACATTGTAGAATAAGTCATAAACAGCAAGATAAAGTAATATGCTATTATCTGTAGTAAGGAAGAATACACTGCACACTCATCGGTAAAAAAATATGATCTCGTCGTTGCACATTATCAAATTTGGCCAAAATTACATAACAGCAAGCAACACGCATTTCGTGGTCCTCTGGAGATAAGAATTGCACTTTTGTTACTTTCCAACTTCTGTATCCCAAGTCTTTCATAACCTTCATCATTGTCGTTTAATGATGTAAAGACATCATCAAATTTCATTAATTTTTAAAAACTTCATTAATCATTACAAACGAAAATCAAGCAAAAACATATTGATCCAAAGTCGTAAGGAATTCGTGACAACTTTGTATATTTCTTTATATAATTCTTATAAATTTACTTGTAACATTTATTTATTCATTCATAATACCTATAATATTTATATTTATAATTCCCATATTTATAATAGATATTATATTTATAATTTAAACATATATATTTGTAATGTAGGTATATTTATTTATTTATTTACCTATTCATAATACTAATATTTATTAAATATATATTCAACAATTATAATAATTTAATATATTAAAAGAAAATATCTATAACTGTATATATGTACCTACTTCATTCGATTGAAAATATCTTAGTTTTCATGGTAATTTCCCTAATTTTTATTGTATATATAAAAAAAAATTTATACAAAAAAAAATTTTTTGAAGGAGTACACAATGAAATTCCAGGACTTTTCCAGGATTTTCCTACTTTTTGTCAAATTCCAGGA
>JAYRBW010134468.1:0-37879 GCA_036023295.1 Invenusta paracnida
ATCGTTTTATTTTTTGTTTTATACTCCATTTTTGTAGAATCAATCACTGTAGCTGATGTTGGTTGTGATGCGATTAACCCATTAACCGGCACCCCTAGAGCCAGGTTGAATTTTCTCAAAATTTTAATTTTACCGAACCTAAAAGATTCTAATTAAAAGATTCCCAAAGTTTCAGAACATTACGATAATCCCTTCATATATTTTTTTGATGTCCTATAAATATGACATTGCCGGACATTTATAGGACATCAAAAAAATTCAATAATGTAATTAAGTTGTACAGCAGATTGCTTGGCATCCAGCAGCATCGGCATTGGAACTATAATCTTCAGGGTTGACGGAAGTGTTATCGGCATTAACATCAGTATTAGAAGGACTATCGGTAGCTGCAGTGGATGTAGTGGAGAAAAATGACATTAAAGTGTTTTGTTTCTTTCTTGGTGGTTGAGTTGTCGACAAGGAGGACTGACAAGAGGATGGTTGAGTTGTCGACGAGGAAAACTGACCAGAGGATGGTTGAGTTGTTGACGAGGAAGACTGACCAGAGGAGAGTTGAGTTGTCAACGAGGAAAACTGAGCAGAGGATGGTTGAGTTGTCGACGAGAAAGACTGACCAGAGGATGGTTGAGTTGTCGACGAGGAAAACTGACCAGAGGATGGTTGAGTTGTCGACGAGGAAGACTGACCAGAGGATGGTTGAGTTGTCATGGAGTAAACTGAAAAAGGATTCATTGGAGCTCCAGGCGTCTTGAAAGGGATAGACTTATGGGCTTTAAGTAAGTCAAGATCACTCTGTAAATTATGTCTATGTCTGTAGTCACTGTCAAAAACTTTATTACACATCATACATTCCACCTTTCGTCGTTTTGGTTTAGGAGGCATTATTCATAAAAAATAATGAAAATATAAGTTTTAAACTAAAATGTTAGAGTTTCTTATTAAATTTGTCAAAAACAGTCATTTTATTTTGCAAGAAAGCATGACATTAAATTTTTGTTTATAACTTTTTATATAAATGATATATTTTTTGTTTTTTAGCTAAAACTCACCGTTACATATTTATAAAGTTTTTGACATATAACATGTTTTAGTTAAAATGGTTTTACAGAAACAAAAACAAGCAAAATCAAATTTATAAAATAAATATTTACCTTACACACGCTTACCCCAAATCGAAACTAAATTTTAAAAAGACGGTTAAAATAAAAATACTTAATTTAAACAAAATTCTGAATGTCCATTAATATTAAGAACTGCTGCACGAAGAAACTTGTTTAACAGCATTTGTATCGATTAATGGGTAATAAGAGTGTCGGGTTTTAGAATGTTGGGCTTACTGTATACCGATATATATTTAGCGATGTACACTGAAGTGAGAGTAGGTACTAAGTGAGAATGTATTAAGTCCTACAATGCGGGTCAGCAGGAAACACTTATTAATTTGGCTGACAATCTCTGACTGAACAATCCATTACGTATCCCTTTTGATTTAATTAAATACACCTTTAATCGGCCATTTATTTGGCCTAAGTAAAACAAATTGAACTCCTATAATTATATATTTTGAATACGTAAACATAACTGAAACTTTACCTGCAAAAAAAAATTTGGTATCAGGTACCCTTCTCAAAATGATGATCTAATGTTTTCTCTAAAAAAATGAATACTTAGTACAATAGAACTATTGTGATAATTATTTTTGTTTTATCTAGTTTGAAATATTTAAAAATATATATCAATATGAAATTTTCCAATTTAATCGTTCTAAAGTATGTCACATGTGAAATTTATAGATAATAATAGATACATTTTATGAACATTATTTTAATAAAAAAATATTACTATGTAAATAATAAGGAAATAACGTAAATTTTCTAAGGAAATTCATTTCCAGTATAACTCCTTCATAATAAAAGTTTTCGTTTAAAATTTACCATCATTCGATATATAAATTCTTACTCTATAACTTTCATGTGAAGCACAAAATAATATAATGCGTCACGTTCCTAGAAAATTACCTCTAAGTTTTGAAGTGACTAAAAAGTGTTATTGATATACATATTCAAACGTATAGGTGCAATGAAGTTCTTAAGTTACAATTATATATAACAATAATTTTTTACGTCGATCAAAGCAGGAGTACTTATTTTCACGAATTTTAAGCTACATTAATGAATATACTGTTTATAAGCTATTATGAAATAAATGTATATTATATTGCAAATTCAATTTTTACATACGTACGAAATATGTTTGTATACACATTTCAAACTTGGATTTTGCGCAAGTGTTGTAGTAGGCACAAGTATAATATAAATATTTCAATAATGCATAATATCTGTTGCATTCTGAAATATACAAATACTACAGCGTGAAGCATTTATTGTTTATATTAGTTTGGTATACATATACTTATATTTTAATAATTTATTTAAATTTTCAAAATAAAGACTATTGCATTTTTATCAAGTTATCATTTCATACGATTTTGAAAATTATAAAAAAAGTTGAAATATATATTTAACTTTTCTACATGAATACATTATTTATATAATTGATAAAAATCAAGCAAAAGTGAGCATATCAAGAATATATATTAATATAAAATTAGAGCTTGGTATTATCTGTAAAAATTGTTGTATAATAAAAAGTTCATTTCGTCTTTTTGGTGTTAAATTTATTATACATATAATACATTAAGTACAAAACTAACTAAATATTGGTTTATGCTAAACATAGTCTTATAAGATTCTTTTCATCATAATATATTAATGTTGATAAACAACATCATTAATAGCATTATATTTACCCTTAATTTCTGAAATGTTCGCACTATAATTCTTTCCTTTACACATCAAAACATGTTAGAACTAGTTGTGTACATACATTGCTTTCGATATAAAGATTTTTAATGTTAGGGAGATGAGACATTATCATCTTCATAATCTCAGCAGCTGTAGGTTCCAGCTTTCGCGAATTTTTGCTTCATATTTGCGAAGCATTATTTGCGTCTGTTGAGGAAATTATCAAAGTAAACAATTGCACGACTTCTGGCATAAAATTATTTAGCTCTTCTTACTGAAAGACACTGCACGGTGTGATGACCTAAATAACTGGAAACGCAGCTGAAGATTCCAAAACTTGCGCAAAATGTCTACGCCAGATTGTCCTTTCACGATAGGAGTAAGAAGGAGTTATAAAAACGCATCACTTAGGGGAGTAATAATTTTGTACCTGTTTATAAATAATGCAACAGAAGGATATCACATAAAGCGTGTGAATTTCGTTATGTAATTTCTAGTTCCGCTGTCTTTTTTATTATAAAAAAAGATAAAATGTAGTCGTTTTTCTTTTCCTAGAAAAATATTCCGACCCCTAAATATTTGTATCCTGTTGTAATTAAGTAATTTACTTCAAATACTAAGTACTACATAGTTCCAAAATTATGGGAAGGTTTTATTTGATTTGATTCCATAGAAAACAGATAATGTTAATTACTCAGCACTCTAGTTAACAATTAAAAGTTATGTAATGCATACAACTACTCATTATTTTAGGATTTGTAAGACTATTTTACTCTCAAATACATATATTTACTAATGAAGATACTAATGGACGTGTAAACTAATATTATTGATGATTAGAATATATTATAACCTGTGCATATTTTAAGTTCGACAAATAATCCGCCACATAACGTATTATACAGAATACGATGAATACATCTATAGGTTTGTTATTTGACATATTTTCTAAATAGCTTGTTATGGTTTGAATAAGCGATATACACATTAGACATGTTGTTACTTTTGTAGGCTCTTAAAAATATCATTTAAGAGAGTACCATAAATATACTAAACAAGAACGATCCATATACTTCCTTTATTTTATATTCTGTGTAAATCATCTACACATATTTAAAATAATTGATGCTGAGTTTATGGTTTGTCTAAAGTACTAAAAGAATTGTTCATATTTTTACTATATATATTATGGAAACACACAATTTGGCAAAACACTAATGCCCAACGAATGAATGTCAATAATCGTAAAATTAAAATAAATAGCTTACAAAATGAAAAATGCAATCAATTCAAACAGGCATATATATACATTATAAATACTGAGAACCTTTAAACAGATTTCACTTGAAGAATTTTGCTAGAATGATGTATTGGCTACTTATATTTGCTGACACAATTTATGAAATGCACAAAGTTAATTAAATCATTTGAACCTCAGATGAATTAGACGGTAATCAGAATGGCACAAAAATGTTAATTGAATCTATTTTTATTCCATGTTACTTGTCCATATTGTGATCGAGACGATCAAGTAGAATTATGTGATCTGTCCATTTTTTTTACTTTTATTTCTCCAATTACTCCTTTTTTAACAATTATATTCGTTTCTCATTTTATTAACTCAAATAGTCCTAATTTTAAATTTTATTTTACGATTTAAAACATAAGAAATATACATGTTTAGCTATTCAAACAAAACAGTTTGGCTTAATCTACAATATTCAATACTAGGTGACATATTTAAAACTAAGGATTATACGATAAAATATATATAAACTTACACTTAAACAGGAAAACTCTTGCAACAAATTGTCATTTATGATAGAATTTGATTTTTTAGATTCATTTATATAGTTAATACGGTGACTTATCTATTGATAAAAATAGATTTTTATAATTTTATACATTGTTATAATTAGTTAAATCAATTTACAAATTAAAATATGAATTTATCGAATTCTAATATTTTGTTTTACATTATCTTAAGTATTACAAGAATGTCAATAATGTCAAATAATACAAGTAAATTAATATACATAGACATTGAAAGCTGCAGAAGCCTTGGTGCCAATGAATATGCAAATATTATGCAATGGCTCTGAAAAGATGTCGTATAGTCATATTCTCCGAAAATTGGGAAAACAAATAAAAATGGATGAACATGAATGTGGTATTATTGACTTTTTTATCAATCTAGGCATCGCTTCAATCCATTTCTTGTGTGCCGCTTAAAAGTTCATTAAATCCATGGATGATTGCATTGATTATAATTTAGCAGTAATCACTGGTTATATCTTAATATGTCGTATTTATACTTAGTAAAGCATGGCATCTCTTTAATATGTAATGTGAATATACAGACATATCCAGTATCTCTTTATATTGTCAGTTGAATGCATTAGTGAATATTTCAGCTGCATATGAGACTTTAAATTCTTAATTTTATTATATTTTCACAAATATAGACAAATAAGTAACTACATGTATCTGATGTCCATATTCATTTAAAATTTAAGCGGTGTAGTGTAAATATGATATCAAGGATTGACTATGACCAAATGTTATAATATATAAAAATTAAGCTTTTTAACATTTTAAGTTTGAGTGAATTATAACTTTTCTAGTTAAATTCATCAATATGTTAATGAAATATTAGTTACTCGTCTTTTAATGTACACATCATTATTTTGGAAAATAAATTGTAAGTATTCATAAATAATTCAATTCTAGTTTATAATGTATATCATATAAATACTCTAGTAATATATTTTGTCTAATATACGTAAATACATGAGAATAGTATATTAGTACTACTACTAATACTACTACTACTACTACTACTACTGCTGCTGCTGCTGCTGCTTCTGCTGCTGCTGCTACTACTACTACCACTACTACTACTACTACTACTACTACTACTACTACTACTAAATAATGTTTATATTTAATGCAAATTAATAATTAAGCATATTATCGTTTTTAAGTATATTTAAAAATATAATTATAATATTCTATTAATTGAATGACTAAATTAAATTCTCTAAGGCATTTATATTGATTATAATATCCTATTATTCGTACTTTAAAGGCAACATTATACTCTCTAAAATATTTGTATTGATATATTATCTTGAAAACTGTATAGAATATAAAATTATAGTTATCGAGTATGATTATTTGTTAGACACATTAATATACGTATAAAGTAAATAAATATTAAATTGCTGCTTATTCTTTTCAATTTACTATTTTTAATATGGCAAAACAATTATTATACTTAAAAAACTGTAAATTGCGAATCTTTATATTTGTTATCAATAATTGATGGTTAGGTCTCTGTAATGTTTCCTATTAAATTGATGCTGAATGCTACAAAGAGTAATCATATATTTAATGTCTTATTCAATTATTCGATGTCCTTAACCTCCTAAATTTATTTTTAACATAATAATTTATCATTCATATTCAATTCTGCTCTGAAGATAAACAAATTACTTCTTGTCAATTTCATTTTATTGTTTTTTTAGTACTAAGGCATCATCGGCGTATATTTCGTTAAATATTAACTGTTGACATAGCGTAGATCATTCCTGATTGTAGCTTTGTCTTTGATCATAACTAATATGGTTTGGCAGTTTTTCTCATAATTATTCATATATAATATTAACTGTTTTAACATTTTTCCGAGTCGGAATGCAAAAAGACACTTCAAAAAAAGATTAAAACGTGAACATTTGAATGGGATGGTAAATTGACATGAAAAATAAGATATATTTCGATGCATCTTTTATCTGCAAAAATGTCAACATTTTTAAATAAAATTAATATGAAAATTCTATGTTGTATAGAATTTAAAACAGTGACAAATAGGAAATTATTTTGTGATATTGTAATATTTCTATTTCAATTAACTAAAAAAGCTTATGAATTTAAAATTTCACTAATACCTACTATTTGTTTGAGATGACAATCTACATATGCTGCCTTAATTTCTTTAATTTTATATCAAATTATTAATGTATTAAATTATATTTAGGAAATCGACACATCTAATTGTGTAAACTTAAAAAATTATTTGAAATAACGCATTTAAACTTTAGCAAGAATATAGACCACAAGATATAATTTTATTTTATATAAATAATATTTTTCAATTATTACAATTTTTAATATTTTGTAAGGCTTAAATTAATAAATCATTTCTATTTAGATACATTTTAGATTCAATATTATAATTGATTGAATTTTGCCTTGAAATGCAATTTTAAAAAGGAAATAGTATAATAATTATTAAAAAACACTATTAATGTTATAAAAGACATTAAACTTTATATTTGTATTATTAAAATCATAAACAAATACAACATATGTTATTGAACTCACTGTTCTTTCTAAAAAAAACTAAACTTCTATGCTAAAATTTACACAACACTGTAGATATTTAGAAAAATATATAAATATGGAAAAAAGATAATATTCCATCTTTACAAAACATAATACTGGAGCAGGCTACTTATGCGCCAACTTGCGTCATGAATAACATGTTTTCCAGTACATATAACGTGTAACACAGTAAGCAATATGTATATTTAACATTATACAATACATATACATATACATAGTATTACTATTATAAATACGGCAATTTCACCATGGAAGTCACTTTTAAATCATAAAATATATAAAAATATATATTTAAAAATGAAAACTTGATATAAGTATTCAAAATATGTAAAGGTAAAACCAAAATCTTATTTTTTCGGTATATTATTATACAGTCTGTACATCAAGTGTACGTATGAAGTAACACATTTTTCTTCAATGCATTTTACGAAATTACAACATATATTAATATATGAAGATTGATTAGCAAATGACTTCTATAGAAGGCATGGAGAAAACATAGAAAAATAAGTAATTTTTTTTCTTTAAGAAACGCTACCTTCACCAAAAATTCCCATTTTTTGAAGAGTAGAAAAGAAAACTTGTAAAAAGCGAAACATACACAATGTAGAGAAGCGCAAAAGTCGTCCAAAAAAGGATACGAGGCTCACACTTTAAGGAAGGAAGATATTTACGCAAAAATAAGACTGTAATACGTGTCAGTCATTATCGAAGAAAATTATATACACATTAGATCCTCTTAGACACGATGAGGTACTATCCAGGCCCTAGTCTTTTTGCCAACACCCTTTCACGATTACCTCTTACCTCTATATCATGTTGAGGCGTAGGGTCCTTACACAGAACTTTAAATGCTGCCTAGTGGCTTATGAAAGTGAAAGACAACCTTAATATTGTTTGTTTAGGTTCAATAATTCACAGTGTCAATATGTATTTACTTACGCGTATGTACGGTGGAGAAGTAATACAATATATGAACAATCCAATGGCAATTATTTTTGTGCCAAGATTTTTCCTATATTCGTAACGCCTATATTTTGTTTCAAATTATTATGTGAGTTAAAAATGGAAAACTTCATTGGAAAGACAAAATGCATCACTAAGATGTAATAAAATTCATTTACACAAAGTAGGCAAACATATACAAACATTACATTTTTTCAAAATAAATTAATATTCTTAAGGTAATTTATTATTCGGCGGATAAACATTTAACACCAATAGTTTTGCTTTAAGTTTGTAAATTTTTTCAAGAACCTATAGGGTTATATTTATTAACTTGATTGTGGCCATATTTCCTTTATATCCTTGCAATGTAATTAAAAACAAGGCTAAGCTTGATTATATGATTGTAAAAGCTTGTTAGTATTTGGCAATTTTCAAAAACTAAAACTAACATACTATATTATGTAACTCAAAATATACGAATTTCGTTTAATTTGTTTACGTCATTTTTGAACAGCAAACCACACGTGGGCTAAATAATCTGGGATGAGGAGCAGTTAGTGTGCCTCATAAGTAGTAAATGAAGAATTAACATTTATGTATATGTATATTGTGGTTGTTGTTCCAATACTCAGCTTTATAATGACTTTTGTAATATTTATTTGTTTGTTGAATTTAATGTGTTAGGAAAATAAATATTTTGTTACAAGTAATTTGAGATTAAAAGTTCCATTTTGAGCAAATTAATAAAGAATTGTTTATTTTATGTAATAATTGTTGATGATAATAAAATATAGACTGACTGTGCATACTACTTACTCCAACTAAATTGATAATTTACATAAAGTAAATATATTGTATACAGTTATAGGCCATTTATTTAATGACATAAATCTTTTGTAAAATCTATACGTACAAAACGATTATTATTATTAAGGTAGCCTAAACCATTTGTAATTATAAACAAATAAACATACATATGTTTTGTTTTGTTTCGAGTTAAAACTGATTAAAATGACGAAATATGAATTGATTTACTTGTAATAGTGATACAAATATATATCTATCTAATTTAATAATTTCACTATTGAATACATGTTGCATATTAAGTCTCTTTCCAATATAAGATTTCTCAATTATTGTTTACAAATATGTGTTTTTGTATTCAGAAATTCCTTTATTGTGCAAAAATAAATTTAAAAATATAATCAATATGTTTTAAATTTGAATACTAAAATGAGTATAATGTCTAACTTAGATTAATCTAATTAATCTTTGAGTAAAATTTAAGAGTCACATTTCTGCTTGACCTCGTGTATTCATGCTAAACTTATGATCTTTTCGGGAGCGTCAAAGCAACGTAAATATTAATCGATAACTTTTCAAATAATGCACCTAAGAATATCGTTTTTCAGAATTGATTTTCTTTATAAGGAAACATAAATATATAATATCAACTATGCGAAGATAAAGTAAAACTAATAATATGTTAAATTATAAAGGCATATTATGTACTACTGTTGTTATTATGGTTAGCCAATATAGTGTTTATTTATTTTAAAAACATTGCAGTCACATATTATAGTTAAATTATAAAAAACGTTTTATACATATGCGGTATATACCTACGTATATTAGTTTTAGAGAAAATAGAAAAACTATAATGATTCAATGAAAAATTGAATGTTATCTATAAATTGACTGTGTTTTGTTTGAATTATTCGATATATTATCGCAATAAGTTTTCTTTTTTTAATGTTTATTAGTTTTTTCAATGTAGTTTTATACAAACATGAAATGTATTTCAAATTGAAAATTTAAAGTATATTCTACTGAGAAAAATATGTATGTTAAATTATTTATTGCACTCATTTTTTACATTTTTTAATGTTTGTTTGATGTTTTTTCAAAGTAACGTTTGGCGTTTATAAGGATAGACTTTACTATATATCTTTAAAATGCAATAATATTATATAAAGAAATGATTATTTTGCTTTGAGTATATAGGGAAAAGCACATTTCCTGGTAATATTCTCTATTGATAAATGAAAATATTACTCTTATCGAGTATATTACTATAAAATATCGAGAAATATTTTATTGTTTCAGTACGACTAAAGACGTCAACACCTTCTCCAAAGTTTCCTAAACAAAAACCATCCAAAGGAGCACTGCCAAATTGGAATTCAGGTATTTACTGTTTTCATATTTTCAACATTAATGTCAATTTAGTCAATTTCGATAAAATGAATATAAATATTCGTATGTGCTCTTCGATACATGTCTTTAGCTTTTGTATATCATGGAAAAGGGCGAGTCTTAATTACCCCCCTATAATTTGAATCTTCCTAATAAAGAAAGACTTATGAAACTTCGTATTATAGTTAAACGAAGACTAGTTGAGCAAAGTTCAGATGACATTTTCTTAAAATATGTTTGGTCATTTGGAATTTGTTTTTAGAAACCTAATATTTGCTTCAAGAAAACTTATTACAATTGTACTTTGTGAATTATTAATGAAATTAATCACTAACCGAATTAGAATGTCATCTATTTCGAGAGAAATGTGTATTTTTTTATTAAAAATATGTTTTAATTATTTTAAAAGAGGTTTGCTTATGTGACCACTACTTTGGTGCACAGTAGTGAAATAGATGAACGCATGAGAGGAGACCTTAAAGGCTCCTCCCCCGTATGGATTGGATAAATCAATCTATGTATGCTACAGTATCATGATATCATGACATTTGAAAGATTTCGCTTATAAATTTTTTGAGTTACCTATTTTGCAAACCTTAACAATATTTTTTACGAGTCTTTAAGTTAACTGAAAAATTATCGCAATAATAGTTCAATTAATTTGTCATGTATACAATTATTAGATTCATCTCAAGTACCCGATCATTGCACAGAGAATTATTGTCGGAATGGCAAATGTGTCATGGAGGCTGGGTTTCCAAGTTGCAAGTAAGTTTGCAATTTCTTCCTATAGTTGTGCCTTACTACAGTGATTTATTATTATTATATGTTTTACCCATTTAATTTCATCTAAATGATAATAATCAGAATTTAGAAATGCAAATTGTATATAACATTTTTAGCTTAAAAATTAATACAACCATATTCACTGTAGATACGGTAAAAATTACTATTATTATAAGTATTATAAGTATTACATTATTATCTAAATTTGTTCTGTTCAAATTGGTGAATATATATGATAATTCTCTCTAAGAAAGAATAGATCACACATTTTAAAATATATATATAATATTTAAATTTAAATAATCATAATCTATATAGTATAGCGGAGTTTGAATATATTATTAGTTATAATTACTTTTTATTAGTAAAACATAATCATATATACCATATACTTCAAAACAATTAAATATAGATTATATATATTTACAATTTGTATAATTAAAAATCAAATAATAAAGCAATTAATAACATTTGAAATAAAAATTATTAAATGTTCTTATTTTTTATTAAAATATTCAACTAGTTTTACGGTAATTCGCTTTTTCATGACGTTAGCTCAATAAACTATTTCTCGAGGTTAATCCTACTAAAATGTGCTTTTGGTGTAATCGCAGTATTCACTAACTATTTCATAAGAGGCAAACAATTTAAACTGTACATATTATTTATCATTTATTACCATTAATCTACTGATATTGAATAATCATTATAATAGAACAGTAATACATATGGATTGTCTTAATTTTAAATGTTAACTATCCTTGCTGTAAATTATTTTCAACTATGAAGATGTTATGAAATTTTAACGAAAATTTGAATATTGATAATTTACAGTAATAACAATACCGATATTGTAATAGCTAAACTGCTAGAAAACTTGCATAACTTATTTAAATATTATACTTATGACAGTAGACAGTCAAAATCATAATCTAAGGTGACAAGTGATAATGGTAATAAGAAAATAATCAAGTTAACTCTTTAAATATAACATTAACACTGTAATATGCTCATGAATATGGATATAGTCTAAGGTACAAAGGTATAAATATTCGAAAATTTGAAGTCTATCTGCGTGTATTAATTCTAAATCTAACGTTATTAATTAACAGTGTTAAGCATGTATATATCTAAATATATACGAGTATATATGTACAATGCATCAAAGTGTATCTAAGCTGTGAAATTAATCGTTCAAACGGAAAACTCAAGAAGATGTAGAAAAAATGACATAGACTGATAAAACATATACCAAGATATCGATTTGTTATACGTGTCCATACGCTGGATATATACAGATATGTGCCTGTATATTTTAATCAATTTAGATAATGAATATATATAGATTCATGATGCCATATCATGGAAAAAGCATGGAAATTTAGCTGATGTCGACGAACTATTGTGCGAGATAAGGTATACTTATAAGTAAAAATGCAAAATACATTGTTATAATAATTATGATATACGTAACATTGAAAAGGAATGTTATAAAACATGGATAATATTTAACGTACAAATGAAAAATAATTTGTTTTCCTAATTATCATTTGTCAGGTAAAATATAAATGTATAAAAGTACAGCTAGCTATCCCTGTAATCGCATAATTAAGAATTATGAAATTATATTGTATTTTAAATTCAAGCCCTGATTATGCCTTCTGCTTGAACGCCCAAAAAACTTGCTTTTTTAATGATGAACATTTACATTTTATTGTAGTATTTTATTACTTTTTCTATCACCTAATTAAGTTTATATTACCACTACGTTGTTAAAATTATTTTATAATTTAGTAACTGACACAACAATATTGCAACAAAGCAACAAAGTTAACGAATTAACAGAGTTTATCTCACATTTTATCTTATTAGTTAAAATGAATATAATAATTTTGTTAAAATGATTCACATAAAGTGTGACTAATAAACGTATATGTCTATTTGCTAATAAGAAAAATGCTTATAATATATAGCCCATGGCACAAACATAATCACATAACATTTTAAATAATACATGATTAAATATTATTAGTAAGTATCTATCTATATAATTGATTTAAATCAAATCTGTAAGATATATTACTAAAATGATATAATACATTGCTTCAAATATTTATTTTATGATAAATCATGCATGGTAATGTGTTCCAATTACAATTTGTATTTATAATTTTGTATAGTATGACGTGTACACTCCCTTGTCAAAATGTGAACATTTAATGATTAAAGTTCTGCGTATAATTTATGAGTTGACAAATTAGTTCTTATTTCAGTTTGTATATTATATAAATATAAAGAATATTTATTTGCCAGGGTAATGAAAAATTATTAAATTATACTTATACTTATATTTATATTTAAATTTATGCATTTTATAAAATTGCTTCATATGATGAAACTAATTCAACTAAGATTTGACAAAATATCAATTTTAATCAACGTGGTATTTAATTAACAACACTTTTCGATATTTTTCTATAAAACTAAATCCGTAACTTAAATTGATGTAGATCACTACAATTAACATTTTTATCGATGTTTTTATTTAATAGTTTGACTTTTTATAAACATTTTTATCGATGTTTTTATTTAATAGTTCGACTTTTTATTGACATTTTTATGGATATATTAACTAACAGTTTTTTTAGTGCTATACCTTTGCCTGTAAGAATATATTAGCTTTTCTACAATTTGAATGTTCCAAACCAGAATAACGCTATACCGTATTGGGAAGTAATCTTATACTTTAGTAAGTTGTAATATCTATAAAGATTGACGAGGGTTGTATGTTTAAAAGAATGCGTCAATCGAGTAAAACAAATCATCAGTGTAGCACGTTTATTACCGGTTGCGAATATCTTCAATGTTGATATTTCTGGTCATAAACGTGACTACGATAACTGTGGTTAATTTGGCCGCTAAACAAAAATTCATATTGATATTAAGAAACCTTTAATTTAGTGATCTCCTATATATATATCAATTTACGGTGATGCTATAATAATCTACAATCTATGCTAGGATAATCTATTAATATTATGTTATATTTTTTCCGCATATTCGTATCTATTTTGCGTTTGTATGGTTTGGCACTAATTGACTTTTTATATACATTTACGTACATCTTGTGTTAAGCTTAATTTTAAACAAAATGTAGAATAAAATATGAAACAGTTGCATGCCTCATATCAATACATGTAAATAATGTATTACTAAAACTTATTTCATTTTTAATTGTATGTTTTACTATATTTTGTTGGTTAACATTGATTATTTAAAGTTATAATTATAATTAATGAAATAGGAAAAATTGAAGGTTAATATATAAATAACAAGTTTCTTCGATGTATATAATTGATTAATAGTAGATTTGGTATTTATTCAACTTTACAAATTGCTAAAAAAAGAATAGCTTAAAACGATATTGAAATGAACAAAAATAAAGTACTGTACATAAATTATTAATTTTTCAGAGAATTTCTGTTTGTATTAATTTTAATTATATAGTAAGAGAAATGATATCCTGATGCTTAAACTATGTACATTCTGCAAAACTTTTTTCGCTTCAAATTTGATAGAAAATTAATCAACTCTTATTACGATATTCGTCATAATGGTGATAACATATTTAATTATACTGCTCATGTAAACCATCAGCTCAGATATAATTAGACTGTATGTCTTCCTTATATATTTTTTAATTAAGAAAATTGTCATACAAATGAAAACTATTATGCTATAGAAATCTTTCCAAATTGTATATTATATACGTTTTACTTTATGAAGTATGTATTAGTGATTTAGGAAAAAACGTTATCTAACTATCATCTACATATGCATATTGATAACTCAAGCTTAGTTTCATAACATCATAGTTTAATAATAGCATTAATATATCCCCATGAGTGTTTTCAATGTACGATTCCATAGTGTTTAACACGTTTTACTTAGATTTTTAATTGACTTGGAGTAAAATGACATTCATTATTAATTAGGTTTATTGCATTAAATTATTCCTAATCTGTACTACATCATTTACTATTTTCGGAATAGCATGTGTTTTATGGCCATGCCTACCATTCAAGCAGTTAAGTTCGCTATATTCTGAATTTAAATAGTATAATATTAATACTATATGTACTACTGTATATAGTTTGTCTTGGATTTATTAAACAGATGTGCACATTAAATTATTATACATAATGTTATACTTTTACTTAACACTTAACAATACTTTAAACAAACATTTTTATCGATGAAACGTGGATGTCACTACAACTATCGAAATCTAAGTAGAAATACAAGATGACAAGCCTATACATAATGACGAATGCATATTTTTTTACCAAGTACACTAAGGCATAGTTGATTAAGGAAAGTTTAACTATTTTTATGGTAAAAATAACTATAACTATACAAATATGCGTACAATATATATTGTATTAGTATAATTAATATACAATAGAATAGTAATGTAAATGTTTTAAGTACCTATCTATCTTTTAATTTAATATTTGTGTATTTCAATTAATATATTTGTATTTCTAAATACAGATTTATTATTTAATTGTATACAGAAAACCTTAGTTTATAACTTTTAACTTTTTTGATTTTACATGTTTCGATATTGAGTCACATACCATCCAGATGCTGTCATTTGATGTTGGACATGGTCCATGCAATTGCCATGGTTGATGTCGTTCAGTGAAGCGTTCCACCTTTCTAACATTCTAAATCTTATATAATTATTATTTCTATGGCCACTGATTCTACTGATCGATATTATATTGTATCATCCTACAAATACTACAGGTATTTTAATGTGGATCGTTGTTATGAGTTACTGTTGACGAATTCTTTTATGTTATGTCCCTCAGATGTTTTTTCCCTTATATGGGACTTCGATGCGATCGTCAAGCGACACAAGTTACGCGAAATCAGACAAAAAACGACGATTGTGTCGGTCTTACAAATCCCTCATCAGGTATACATTTAAAATAACAAACATAAAAACATATATACAAATTATTTATTTAGATATAAATTGGGTTCCTTCAGTTTTAATAGATCGAAGTGAGAATAAAAATGAGAAGTAAAAAACATCTCTTAAAATTACAGTTCAACAAATATTCTTAAATCTTATATCAAGATTACTACAATAAATATTTTTTTAGCATGCACAATTGTAACTATTTTTTTAAATATATATTTATAGTATGATTAATTTTACAGTTTTTCTTTTAATTATTTAATGAAATGTTCTCGTTACTCATAAGTCAGGCGAGAGTTATATACGAAAGTTTAACTTATAATTGGACGATTAATCAATGATCCGTGAACTTATCCATTCAATTCGACTATCCATCTGCACTAAAATGTTTTTTTATAATTGATACTGTTGGTAATACATATAATATACAATACTATATATGTAGAATATGTATATATAATGTATAATATATAGTTTTGCTAAAAGATATATACTTTTTGTATATAACATGCCTTATTCCATTATGGGACTACAGCTTTTAGATAACTATACAAATATAAATATTATGTATTCTAAATGTCTGTTCAAAAATTATTTGGTTACTCAAATGTTTCGTTTATGATTTTAGGTTTGCACTGTTCTTATGTTTTTTTAAGCGTAATCTAACATTTTATCTTAAATTGTACATTTTTATTCTAAAATATTGTTTAATATAACTACCAGGTTTATTTATATTTTCCTCAGAAAATTTTAATTTTAACCGGGAATTATAATTATGTTGGTAAAATGAAGAACTTGACACTTTCAGAAGTTTATTGAAAGCACTATTGGATTTTTTAAATTCTGAGTTTTATATTATATGTTAAAATATAATTTTAATTTTTTTAATAAGATTCTGAATTGTAGAATATATTACAAATTTGATAATTTCACATCTAGCTCATGTTGGTCTATTGGATGTAAATTATTGAACTATCCGTTTTTTATGGATGTTCATGTTATAATGTTTACGTTTATATAGTTGTAATACTGAATTATTCTTAAGATTGCGTGATAATATAATTAGTCATAAAATATATAAATACGTAGTATATTTATTTGATCACCAAACAATAATAAAAGTTTAAGTATAATGTTCAAGGAAAGCAAAATCCTACGAAAAACTTATTATTAAGTTTGTATTAGCTCTATCCAAGCACTAAGGTGTTTACAGCTAATTAACAAGTAATTTGCACTAGTATATATTATAATTTAACCCTGCATGTTCAAACTGTTATCCATATTATACGAATGGAAATGATTCTGCGAATTCCTTGTAATTAGTTAAGTTCTTTTTCTGTCTGTTTAGTCTGTCGTCCAGATGCTGACCGAATGTTCACCTTCCTTGGTGTTGGTCTCGTCTGCCTCATCCTCTGTCTCATCTTCTTCTTCTCCTGGTACCTCTCCAGGTGAGGACACCGCATATTATGGCACTTAACCTTTATGTATCCTCTGTCGAACTGCCCTATTCATTTACCTCAATTCTGTAAACTACGAAATGAGAAAACACGACATTCGTTCATTCTTTATAATCTAGATTATTTTTAAATTAATCAAGCAAAATTAACAGTATTACATTAAATTATACATATTTATGTATATTTATATAATATAATATATAATTACATGCATTTTCTTTCATGAATGTGAACATTTCTACAATGTAAAATCAATTTTTGAGTGTTTTAAAACTGCAAAAGTATTTTTATTAAATAATTTTAATTAAAACGTAATTTAATATAACGGAGTGTATCGAATAAAAAATATTTTTATTATCACTGTTTATTAAAAATGTATGCTTACAGTCTATAAGATCAAATATATTAATATTATCAATATTAAATTCTTATGATTAACTAAAAATCCACTAATTGGATAGCATTAAACAAGATCATTTTCGTTAATATGTTTATTTGGCACTAAATATTTTAAACGTAAATTAAAAGTATACTTTTCTGTTAGAATAATTAGTTAGTTAGGCTAATTTTGGTGCCAAACACATTAATTAATTAACATAATCCATATCAATGCGTTCGATGTAATACATTGTATGACACAAAATAACATGACTTTGATAGACATAAAATACAATTTAACAAGTTGTAGACATTTACAATATTGACGCGGTATATTTTAAGAAGTATAGGGGGTTAAAAGCAATGTCGAAATACAATGAAATAATAATACAATAATAATACTTAATATAATAATAAATAAATAAAATTTTGTGAGAAAGTTTTGAAAATATCAAACATTCTAATGTAGTAAATTAATTTAAATTAAATTAAATGAGAAATCACAAGGTAGCCCTGTTTTGCTGAGGTATGTACGTGATCTAAATAGAGAAAGAATACATCTTTATTATTATTTTTATGATTAAATGGTATTTTAAGATTAACAAGATTACATCTGGTAAAAGATAAAATCGTGTATGAATGTCATCATCATCCTCAGTAGAATCTTCCGTTTCAATATATTATATTATCTGCAACGTAAGTTATTAATCTAAAAACATCCATAGTTGTTTTTATTGTGTTCCTTATACCGGAATGGATTACATAATTTTAATGACACTGTGAGCGTATGTTTTGCGCAAAAGATGAATTTTTCCGAAATGTTCTACAACGATTTATCTAACATGCATTCATTTGAAGCTGTGTAATAATGCTGTTGGTGACATTTTTAGCCAGTTTTATTTGCAAAAAAGGTATTCTAATACTATAAAGGATTTAATTACAAAATCTAGGCTCTTGTTCTTTGTACAAGATACAATCCCAGATTAATATGGATATATAACAGTTTCACTTTTTGTGGGCTAATGGAAGTAATTAAATGCTGTTCACTTTTTAATTCAGTCTTAATCCTACTATATTTAAGTCATGTTTTTCCATATATGCTTTTATCCGTGTCTTCTATCCATAGTCTACATATATTATTAATGACTATCAAAAGAATTTTCGAGAATATTTCATTCTAAATTGTACGTATTTTCTGTCTCTGCCTATATTGTATTAAGTGAAATTTTAATAAAAAATATACTTTTGATTATTATTATATGTTTAAACAAAAACACACGAAATAAAGAATGTTCTTCTAAATAAAGTAATGTGCATTGATTTACCGTAGATCACTGAGCTCTGGTTTCATATTTATGCTTTGCAAAATCTTAAAATAATAGTTTAAATATAATACAGTTATTAAAACAAGGCATGTTTATGAAACGTTATCTATGCCTAGTATAGATAATATATTTTCGAATTATTTGAATTTCTAAAGGGACTCTCAAAACAATATTTAACATTAGTCAATATTAAAAATTAATAAATTGTGTAATTACGTTCAATATATTTGTAGCAAATATATTTGATACTCCAAACACAAATGCATTGAACAAATTTCAATTCTCAAATCAAATCTATTTGAAGAAAATGTGTTCACATCATATTTTTATTTGAAGTAATATTATGCAAGTGTTATAAAAGGATTTTATAAATTAAATCTTCTTTTTACTAATGAGCATAAACACTGTTCTCTATATGTTACATTAAATGCTTTTTGGATATTTATGTATGTACTCATGACATTATAAATATATGTATAAGATTAATTTTAAAATTCTATTTTAACTCTACACTCGGAATTTAATAATGAATTTCTCTCGAAATAAACATATTTTAGAATAATAGATGGTTGATAATAAATTAAATGTAACATAACCTTTTACCTTAAAATTATATTCTTGTTTTTTGCCTTTGATAACATTCATAATAAAATATATTTTGGAAATTCTTCTTTAAGATTTGCAATACACTTTGAAATTACTTGGTAACAAAATAAATCCTTTATACAAACATATTCTTTAATAAAAATTAATTTGAAAATGAGAAAAATTTAATTTAAAACTAAGGATATACTTGTATAATAAAATTTATTATAAATATACGTATATATATTCGATGTCTGCTTTTACTGTTTTATAAAAGTTTCGAAATATTAGTTCCTAAATAATTGTCAAATATGTACATTCCATTAAATATATACAAAGATTTATTTTTAAAATATAGTGTTTATGTTTATATTACTTGAAATTGGAATAAAAGTGTATCGCTCTGAAATTTTACACATTTTGGCACTTTTATTGTTAAATATTTTCATATTTATTTGAATAATGAGAACTATTTGCAAAAGAGTCAACCAATTTTTGTTTCATATGGAGTAAAATTTAAGTAGAATGTTGTCTGTTGAGGCCATTAAAAAGTTTTAATATTGAGAAAAATCTATATCCTTTGAAACATTATTTTATTTTTGTTGTGGATCTAAAGGTTATGCTAACTTATATACTTTGTATAAATTATTATTTGGTACCGTATAAAGACTTTTAAATGCACACATAAGAATTTAAATTTAAATTTGAATAAGAACACATATACAAAATTTCAGTTAGAATGTTAGATATTCTATCTTGAATATAATAAAATACCAGTATTAATCATATTCATAATCATATTTATTATATTTTAGATATTTAAAAATAAAATATAAAGCACTATATTTTAAACAGTTCTGTACAATGGAACAATAGCAAAAATTAACACATCATTTATATTAAATGTATTTCACACATTATCATTTGTAATTTCCTAAAACCGCGACACATAATTGCTGCAAGATGCCTGATCAATTAAATTACTCTCTATATAAATGTATGGGTCGAAGTTGTAATTCGGGAGCAATTTTGTTGGTTACAATTTCGTAAATACAAAAATTTCAACAAAACAAAAACTATACCTACAATATGCAATATTAGGTTTTCAGGAAAATCACATTCTTAAATTGTAATAAATGTGTCAAGCATCAAAAACATTTATGTCAGCTGATTTTAAAATGTGGACATAATTTTACAATTTGTATGACAAAATGCTGTTCCTTCTCTAGAATTGTATCTAAAGACTAATACTGATTTAGACAATTTATTATGTGAATTACATATAATGAAGAATATTATATTACTATACTGTTGTTTTCATACCTACATATATCTGCTAAAACAATTTAACTAATTGTGACAAAAAGATGATACTTTAACTATTTTGTAACAGCATCCGAATTTTGATATTTATTCATTAGCAAACTAACTAAATGTATTCATTGAAATAACCAGTAAACCTAATTAGAGATGTGCATGTTTAAAATGTTTAAATTTATTTAACAATATATATTCCTTTGAGATTGACATCTAATATCGTTTTATTTTTAGAAGACGAATGCGGGATTTAGCGGCCTGGCACAAAGGGCGATTAATGAACCAGTCATATAAGGTATTATTTTCTTTATTTTGATCAATTAAAACAATAAATCGTCTAAATACCTTTCTACAAACACAATATTACTAGACTAAATATTATGTAGATCAATAATAACTCGTAAATTAATTTTTTTGTAAGCCATATAGCTCAATTTTCAAACAATTGATTGTTTTTTTACAATAAATATAAATTTTACTCATTTTTTGTTTATATTTAAAAATCAGAATAAATTATTACAAAACACCATTTTTATACTCGAAAAGTAAAATTATTTGTATTTAAGTGATAATTTAAATAAGGCAGAATAATAAAATAAATGTTTGAAAAATATTTTGATTTTTATCGAATGAGTAAAATTAAAATTTAAGTGTCACAGTTTTAGATACCTATATACCGACAGGATTGAAAAATATACTATTGCGATACATTTTGAAGAGATAAAAAATAGTGAATTTTATCTTTGACGCAATTTTAAAACATATTGTTTTCGTTTTGGATGTAGATTTTAAAATATTTGTAAATAAAATTGCTTTTATCAATAATATTCAAATATACAGTATATTTCTATATTAATTTATTATAACAATATATAAATATCAATGTCTCTATTGTTATTCTCCTCGTTTTTAGTCAATACAGGTAGACTTCTCGTGTTTAAGACACTGCCGGACAGTAGGGACAGATATGGAACAGGATATCGTGGAGATAGCAACAATAAACAATGCCGCCGACTATTTCAGCGAGTTTACTGGAGGAGAAAGCACAAATCGTCGCAGCAGTCGTCATGGTAGCCGTAAATCTGTCACTTTCCCATTAGACGACTGCTGCATCGATATGAGTCAGCCAACGCCGCAACAGCAATCGATGGTCCAATCAGCGATCACACAGCCACCTTGTCACTACTCTAGCATGCCACGTGGTGGTGCTGGAGTAGCTCTCTGTCCAACCAGCGATAGTGGCGGCGGGGGACCTCTGGCTGTTGTCAGCTGCATTCAGACAACTGCACCAACTCATCGAATAGCTGGTGGAGGTGGAGGAATCAATATGGAGACATTTGGTCAAGGTTCTGTGGGAACCCGGAGCTTACCCAGTGGAGGAAGCAGCAGTGTTAGTGAGTTCACATGCTCTCGGGGAGATCTTGGCACTGACGTGGCAGCTAATATCTACACAAAACTCCCCATATCTTCCCGCAGACAAGGCAGTACTATTGGCAGTGTAAGCGGTACCAATCCACGAGGCACATATCCGCATACATTCTCGCGTGTGTACACCACAGGTGGAGCAGGTTGTGGCACCGTCACACTGCCTCTCAAACCCAACTCAAACTCAGTCAGTGGCGGTACCGATATCTCGTTGGGATTCATGGACACGGCCCAGGAGCCTCTTCTCTCAACTGGGGGGCATAATTCTCCAACGTACTGGCGCTTCTACAACAATGTTAATGCGACGGAAAATAAGGACTTTGAACAGAATCAGGCTAAAAGAGCCCCACCTGAGGGGAAAGTGACCACTCCAAATAAAAGAGGTGTTCTTGCAATGTCCCACAATCCTAGTCTGACATGCCAGTGTACTATTCCTCCCTCGCCACTTGTGGTGACAACAATATCTTCCTCAGCCTCCCTAGAACCCCACATGAATCCTTATCCTGTTATGCTCGCATCTGCAAATACAACGCTTTTGTGATACCCTTTTTACTTGTGTACATATTATACGATAATTTAGTAACATCGCATAATACACATATCATAATAGACTTTTTAGATTACAACTTATTATAAGACTATACATAAAAGTAATGTACGTATTAAAGAGATAATGTATATTCATTCAGATTTTTTCAAATAAATCAGAAGAGGACAAAATATAGAGTATTTATTTTTAATAACATTAACATTAATAATTCTTATTATAAGCATGTTTTGAATGATTTTCGAATAAATCCATATTTGAAATAGTAGGTATTATTAAATATATAAAAGCAAAAATTTGTTCATTTTTTATTGAAATAAAAATACAATTAAAAGTACTTATATATTATGTTTGCTTAAATGATACTTTCACAAGCTACTATTAATTAATTAAGATAAATTAAAGAATATATTTTAGCATTTGCAGTTAGCAGCTGCATTTATTAATACAATTATTTCCTTTTTTTAAATATCTTATACATTTCAGTTTATATCAAGAACATAA
Organism: Invenusta paracnida; assembly: GCA_036023295.1. Lineage (NCBI taxonomy): Eukaryota > Metazoa > Platyhelminthes > Proseriata > Coelogynoporidae > Invenusta > Invenusta paracnida. The sequence goes on from JAYRBW010134468.1 coordinate 23,667, forward strand.
TTGTAAATTATTTTTAAAATAATTATTTAATTCAAAAATTCGAATTTACATGTTTCATATTGAAGTACCTTTGTTGCTATTATTTTAAACTTTAGCTAAACTTTTCTAAAACAAACTAACACGATTTTCTATTACATTGATAATAATTATACTCTTGTCTAAAACTCAATAAATATATTTAAAGAGAGTAGCGTTTTTCCGGAATACATTTATTTAAGTGCATACCCAGTTCCCGAGAGCTAGCAAGCTCAAAACAAATGTCCTGTATAGCTTCAAACTCCAAAGTAAGTTGTTAGCAGTATATTTATAAGTAGCTTCGTAAACCTGCAATTATAAAACGATCATGGTTTAACGTAAATTATTTTAGTATCTGAAGGATAATTGAATATCGTGTATTCAAATCACTTATAATATTTGAATTAATATTTATAATAAAGAATATTATTGAAAAAGAATAATAATTTTGAAATTATTTATGATTTACAATTAACCGTACTGAATATCATGCAAAAACATTTATTAAAGATTTGTGCATTTCGAATATGAAATAACTCTGATATGTTTGATGTCATTTTGCTCCCATTGAACATGCATTATTTGTACCAAAACTATATTAAGAAAAAACAATAATTTACTAATATTGCAATTAGTACGAGTAAGTGTATAGAACGCTTTATATATCCAATAAATATATAAATATATCCAGGTATACTTTTGAGCATACATTTTTTATAATGTACAGTCTTCTCTTACATATATAGTTATTCTCCCCTTACATACAAATATCCTCATTTGCCCACAAATTGATTATTTGTATAATTTATTTCTTCATTTATTGTATATCCTAATAAATCAACTATTTCATAATGTAATATTACATTTCTTAACAAATGGACTCAAACGTACTCTTTATTATCGTAATTTATTTTGGAATACTTATTTCAAATTTATTGTAAAATATATAAAATTTAAAATATCTAGTTGTATTATGAATATTAACAAATTTATTCAGAGAACAAGTAATTTAAATTTTTCTCTATAATCATCGGATAACATGCATGTAAATGCATTCATTCAAATAATAATTTAATATATGCCAAATTAATATTAAACTATTATTTGATGTTTATTAATTTACATAAATAGTATCCAACTAAATATCTGTTTATACGAGCATGCGTCTTATACACTTGTATGCATATGAATGAATAATAATAAATGTTTTACTTCACTCGTAGCAATTTTTTATCGATTTATTTAAAAGTAGTGAGATAATAAATAACCCCATCAAATATATATATATTAACTCTTTGTAGAAAAATCGATTTTTAGTTATCTCTATTGAGTGAAGCAAGCCATAGAAATAAAATCATACGGAGATGGAACATTAAAAGTTAATGAACAAGTTATAAATATTTCATTTAAGTATATTTAGGGAGAGTTCCGTGATTTAATAAATCTATGTAGCATACTAATGTTTGTAATGCCACTGTAAACATTTATTTGAGCACACATTTTTCTGTTATAAGCTAATAGTACGGAATAATTTGTATTATCTGTATTTTAAACAGACTAAAAATAAATATACAAATAAAATAAGATTTATTAATGTATAAATTTATATTTCAAATAATGGTAACAAATGAATGCTTATATACCAATGCATGAAATGTTCCATTATATAGAGTAAATATTTTTAAATAAATATAAAATATACCATTTTAATCTATATTTCTCTTAAATCTGTATTTAAAAAAAATTACATTATAATGTTTACTTTTGATCATTCTTCAACTTTATAAATATTGTTCTGAGAAAAAATGTTAAGCTGCGTATTTGAGTTTGGGTCTTAAAATATATGTTTATGTTTTTAAATATGTTATGCTTATTTTAATAATAAAAAAATAACTATTACTATTTTTATCTCAAATGATCCAGGTAAAAATATTAACAGGAAGCATATGCGTCTTCGACGTATTGTAATAAAACTAGAATTTAACCGTTTTTCTCAAAAAAATGGAAAGCATAATTATAGTTAAAAATTTGTTTTCGTTATTTATTATACTTTTAAAATTTTACAATGTTATATTTTAATTTTTATTGCATCTATTTAATAAATTATTTATATTATTAAAGGAAATATACGCCCATTGTATTAAAAATCTTGGCAAAATATTTATTTTATACTGAAGGACATCCTTTCTGCCCAACTATATATATACCTATCCATAATACTTCATAAACCATGCTCCAGACTGGTGAACTCATAGAATGTGTACATTAAACTTACTCTTTTCAATGAAGCCAGATTGATTTTAATAGTATTTAACTAACATTTTTAATTTGAGAAATAAAAGGTTGAATTATTAAGAAAACGCAAAATGAATGAACAAAACGAATGTAGAATAATTTGTTTCATATTATTTATTAAATTATATTGAATTGAATTGAATTGACTGATATATTGCTTTATTTCTAAGTTGTCAAATCATGGTGATTTAATGGCAATAATAAATGTATTGTCTGTATATAGATAGACTAAAACACATTATATTGAACTGTACATTTTCTGCCATTTAATAGCAAATAAGCAATCAAAGAGAAATGTAGTTTAAATATACTTTTTATTTATAAGGAGTCTCCCATATAAAAGTTGCTTCTATATAATGTAATTTGAGTATATAATATAATTTTAGATTTATTTAGTTCAGCTACTTTCAGGTAAACATTCATAATGAAATTTAAGACCAGTTGAATATATACATTAAGATAGTTATTAAAATATTTTGTTTCCAATTTATGATAGTTTATAATCAATCGTCTTGTCTTATAGGGGGAGGGGGTTAAAAAAGCAAATTAAAATTCATTCACAAGTTAGCATCCATTAGTTTGATTGCATATTTATTTAAATATAATCTTATATAATTAGGAGCATGAAATTAGTCAGTAATTTACAGATCAAAATTGTGTTTGATCAACGCCAAAGTATCAAGGGTTATATCTATGCTATATCTATATTCCATTTCTTTACTAACTATATAGGATGCCGTAAATGTATTATTCCAGAGAAAATTGAAACATAAATTACTTTGGAATATGACCTTATGCGAATTAAATGGTTATTCTTGCATGTGCACATTAATCACTTATTATATACTATCTATGTGGGCACAATAACTATTTATAGCATAAGTGTAGATTTAGTGTCTAGAAAAAACTAATGTATATAAAATGTATGACTGTACATCTTAAAAATATCAAAAATGATGTTAAACATTGCACTATGTCATAATTTATTAATAAGTGGTATTCAAATTACACTTATATATACATATATAAATATATATACTATGATATTAATATAATAATAATATGTTCACTATATGTACCTACAAAAGAATCAATGATGAAATTTCAGTGGTTTTATAATTAATAATATAAAATATGTAAGAAAAGTTAAAATTTATTAAAATATATTCTAATATTTTAAAAAGATATTTAGGGGTTAAAAGCTATTTTAAATATGTCTAAACACAACTTTTGGGACATTCTAAATTACATGTTTAACTAAACAAAAATTTGTTAAACCAAATTGAGTTAAACGTAAAATATTTTGTAATGATTTATCTGATCGTGGCTCTGCCTTGCTCTTTATGATTTTTTTCTTCTGTCAAATAAAACACTAAAGAGGGAAATTTTTTAGTTTTTTAAGTGATTCATTCCATTTGTGAATAATCCGAATAAAAGTTTAAAAAAATAACGTGATCCTCATTTCAAATGCTATCATGAAATCATGAAATGAATATAAACATTTTAGGACTGCATAAAATATGATGATGATTTATATATCAATGCATACTCTTAATTTAATATAATGTATAGAAATGCACTTATTTTAAATATCATATATATTTTCAAAATTATGTGATATAGTCCGATATTTTTGTGCAATACCAAGTGACCAATTTGTTACTTATTGTTTATTATTATGAATTTTATTTTAGAAAAAACAATTTAGAAATTATATAAATATTCATTTATGATGATATTTTTATATAAAATTATATTACAATATTTTCTGTCAAATTTATAAAATTTAAACCAAAATTATAGAATAATTATTTACAATTTTCTTCCTAAATATTTTTCAAATTTTTTATACGGTAATAATGATAATATATAGCTTGTTACATTAAGAAAATTTATGAAATGGAATGTGAATTATTTTATTAGATGCAGCTGTGTTAGAAAAATATGCCGTATTTTTAAATAGTCTTTCTAAATATATTTATATATCTATACATTTTTAGATAAACTTAACTTTAATTTAAGAATTTTATGTAAACTTAGCCTGTTCTAATATTGTTATAACAATAGCATTTTAACTAAACATTAAAGGAATAATATATCTTTATTTTGGACGTATGGAAAATATCATTTGTCATCTCTTATTTGTATTTGCATATATGGGAATAAGGGAATTGAGATTGTATTATATCTAGAAAAAATAAATCCTATAACATGACTAATTAGTCACAAAGCATGCTCTAATACGGCAATTACAAGAAACAAAATAATCACAATTATTCAGTTTATATAGAAATAACACGATATAGGTCTGGAAATTCATACAAATGGAGCTTGATTACGCTTAAAACATTGTTAATACCACATTTTTAATGACAAAAGGATAATACATATCATACATAGGTATACATTTTCAATTCAGCAAATATACACTATAGATGCATCATTTGGGTGGATACAAATATGTATATCTCACTTAACATTGTTTTTTTACATGTATAATGTGATGAAATCGTTCAATTAACGAACTGTATTAAAAACAAGCTAACTATAACTTTATTAGAAAATGCGATAAATATGTATGTAAAGTTAATTTTTTTGTGAGCTATTTTTCAAGTAGATCTCTTAAAATGTCGCAATTTTAAAAGTAACTACCAATTTATTTCACAGTTTTATCTATTTAGTAATGTTTACGAAATTATTTAAATAAAAACATATTATTTGACAATGACTTCAATATTATTATTTTATTATTTCTTTGTTCAAGGTATAATTTTCTATTAAAAATACGATAGTTCATGTTTTCTAATATTTTCTTTTCATCAAAAAATATATCAGAATTAAATTCATTTTTTTAGAATAAACTAACATTATTCACTTTATATTTACAATTATACAGTCTACTGGAATAGTGGTATTGGAAGAAAATTCATTATATAGGTACCTATTATTAAGTATAAATATATGGAAAAATTTGATATTTAGATATTTTATAAATTTGTTAATGAATATTTCAAAATAAAGCCATATTTGGTTGTTTAGAAATTGTTAGTATGTAGCTGTTCACTATTTATTTGAAAAGTTACAAATTCAATCTTGATACACAAATATAACGGGAACTCTTGAACTCATAATCATTCCCATAGTTTATTATTCTAAAAGTGTTTAGAAAATGTTCTTAAAAAATGTATTAAAACTTTCTGCAAAAAGGTAATTTAATCGGATATTGTGAGTGTGTGATCTCTCTTAAAATATGATAGAAATAATTACACATGTAAGTCACATAAATATGATGAGATTTATTTCAATTATAGGTTTAACCCTCTGGATACTGGGCTTTTTGGGCTTCCATATCCCAGAGATGGTGGGTCCGTTAGATCTAACCTATAATTGTTAAACTTAACTTTTTCATAGAATAGATATTTGAAACTTCTGCTTCTAATGTTCAACAAAAATATTTTATAACATAATTCCACTCACAAAATGGTCAGAAAATAGTTTTGTATAAAAAATAGGTACAATAGGTACTTTTACTAATTAAAAAAACATTAAATTAAAAAATGTATACATATTTTTTGCAAGGAAACTTGCTTTCATTGTATTTTGTTAATTATTACATAATATTGATCAGTACCCAAAACAGAATTACGTCGAGTTTAAGAGATATGTGACTGTGTATTTTTATGCAAAATGTATGTTTTGCTAATTTTTGACAAAAGGGATACATTTTAGGATGTAAGCACGTGGCCACTCTTTTGGGTCAAAATAGTGGAAATAGCGCTCACATTTGTAAAGTATAGTTTATAGAAAGTATGGATAAGATATAAATGTAAATGTATGATTTACATCAAGTGAATTGAATTGAATTGAATTGAATTGAATCAAATCGAATTAAATGGAATTGAATTGAATTAACTTATGAATAATAAATAATATTATTTAATGCATATAAATATTATAATAATAGTTGAGCTATATTGTTGTATATAATATTTGTTTTAAGAAAAATAACGTACAATATTGTACAAATTAAATAATTAAATAATGTTCCGGCCATTTCTGTATTATACTCACATAAAATATCAATTAGAGGAAATAAGAAAGAGAAATAGAAAACATAATCAAAGCTTATTGCATGCTGAATTTTAAGTTTATCTCAATAAGGAGAAGTATATGTGCATAACAACGTATATAAGGTATAACTTTTCTGATACGAGTAATAACACCTGGATGAAATCACATTGTTTCTGTGCACCATCAAGGTATGCTGACATGGATAGTTAGGAATATTTATTGAGTACATTTATGAAAAAGTTCCATGTCTTATAAAAATAAACTCACGCAAATATATATATATACATATATAAACTAACCACCAGTTGTACAGAGTTAATACATTAATAAACATGCAGAAGCCTAACAAGAGGATCTACTAAAGCCATGTAGCCGGCTATAATAATTCCCGGCAGTGCGACACATTGTTTCAGTCAGGAAATTGACAACTTGGTAGAAACACGCGAGTATAGATTTTTATGTTCTTCTTATTTTTCTGCATTATATATTATATTAGCAACTAAGTAATATTATATATATTTCATATTATAGATGAATAACAATCAAATTTTTATTTGTAATTCTCAAAAAACAATAAAAATCTATAACAATCCATTTCTTACAAGTATATAATTTACATATATGTTCCAAAGTTGGTATGTTACCTGCATAATATATAACTAAGTTGCACTCAATAAAACTAAAACTAAGTTACCGTAATAATATTTCAAATGATCAAAAAAATATTTAAGAACACATTTATGAAATGTATATTTTGAGATATAGAATTATATTCCAAATACGTTATTGTTATTAAATTTCTACTCATCATTTTATACAATGTATTATAAGGTACGTTGTATTTCTGCCTTAAAAATCTAAACTTACATTTGGCGCCATGACATCTTAAATCGCAATTAATTAATAACGATATAAGCTTAAACTAGTTAATGGATAATTAACTCAATGCTGCAACACCAATTAGTTTCTTGAAGCTAGAAGTACGTTCCGGGATTCAAGCTTGTTACTTGTTCCGGAAGCCAGTGTCTATTCTGTAAAAATCAACCCCTTCAGAATGACATCGAAAATTCTCTCAGCCGACCATCCATCAGACTCCCTTCGGTTAAGGCTGATCAGGCAGTTGCTTCACAGCATAATAATTAAGCAGAAAGTGAGCAGTGTATCACCTGCGGCGATCAAGAAGAAACGATAGAGCAGCTCATTTTCCACTGCCCACAGTATAGAGCCGTTTATCGACCCACGAATTTCACCCGTATGGCACCAACTTTTTAAAATAGAACCCAATAAAAGAACCTATTAAAAGCTTGCTACTTTCGTGTTTGAAGGCAGGAGTTCAACTCACTAGACTACCACTTTCCTTAAAACATTATTTGTAAGATTTCCTTAGTATATTGCTAACTATATCGTTACACATACATATACATTGAATGTACGCCACTTATAGGGTGACAAAACAATTATAAAAAATATATGTCGTGGATTATCCTGTTTTTAAGTGTAACATTATAATAAATTGAGATTTTGCTTTGCAGGGATATATCTACCGGAATTTGTTTAAACCCATGGGAACTAATGACAACTTACGTACTTTTTAATATTTTGAAAATAGATATAAGTCTTGCAAACAATTTACGACGAACATTTCCTACTACTTTATACATACCTATTTATGCATCTTAATTAATATAAATATATTACTGAAATAAAACGATCGTCTGAAATAAAACATGATGCATATAAAATCAATAAGAGTTGAGACTACATTATTTCTGTGTGCCTACAGATGTATACATATATACAAATATAGATATGAGTATAGATATTAAACATAAAAGTGCCTTCTATGTTATATAAATAGATAAGTCTCTGCTATGTTAGTTTATGATACTATTAATTATACTTCCATTGAAATAATAATAAACGATAGGAAAACATTTCCAGGTTAATGTTTAATTCATTATATTTTAAATCGCAAAAAAATTCAGTTATTAATTTATATATAATTTATGTCCAAACACGATATTCAATGCTGCCATTTAAAATTATTCCATTTCTATGGAATAATTTCATACTTTCATCAAATTTCCAATTCAACTAAGGAATATATTTATGTGGTTAAGTATATACAGTTTTTCTTACCAATCCAGTTACAGGTTACTAACATTATATTTCATATTTATTTAGAGTATTTAAGTTTAAGATAATTGCATATTATGGTATTTTGACTCGATAACCTATATAAAAGTTAGATAACCAGAAAGAAAGTACCTGCAAATGATATTTACATAAATTGATTATAGTGATAAATACATATATATATTTGGGTTTATAGTATAAATATATTTTAAAATATACGCGTCAAAATAAATGCCAAATTTTTTAATTGCTTTGAGGATAGCCTTTTAATAGCGATGCGTAGGCGATTTGTTTAGAATATCACTACAATTAACTACAGTAATAAAAATATAAGCCGGTGATCCTGAATTAATTAAGAAAAAATAATATGACCATGACCTTTATAATTCTAGATTTTACTTTCTCATTAAATAAACGTGCGCATTATAATGAGTTAATACACGTACATATTATATTACAATTTAAAATAAAACAGAAGTAAAAACAGGAGTACAGATCCTAACATCAGATTACGTAAAACTAAAATATAGTTTCCAGTCAATAAAAATAAACAACATAAGGTGTGTAATATCTATAATAGTCAATAAATGTATCTATAACCTAAATAGAACCAGTAGTACAGTAAATTCTAAAGGACGCTTATTTATTGATTATAAAATTAATACACAAACATTTTACAAATAAGAATAAAAGTAAAGGAGTGCATTTTAAATATGAAAAAAAAAAATAGTTTTAGGTTGTAGAGCACGAATGAGTAGTATAAAACTGTACCAGTCAAAATCAAAGGACTGGAATATAAACCCTCGGTGTTGGTGTGTTTCAATCCTGTTGCGTTGCGTTAAGTGTCGAGTTTAGGGTTTTAATATATGTACATATAGCCTCTCGGGAGCACAGACTTTCGATATTTCTGAGTGATAAGTTGGAAGAGGGGAATTTTGCCCAGTACCTTGGTACCCCGGTACAACCTTGGCACCTGATTTATCGTATAGTGACGATAAATTGAACTATTCTTGTAAAGAGATCCTTTGTTCGAAGGTCGTCTTATACTGTGGAGTCGATGTAGACAAATTCTGGAAATGCTACGAGAAAGCCACCTATCATAATTAATTGAAATGTATTGGGCATATTATATAATAGAAAGCAAAAATGGTACTCATCAATAAATGTATATAAATATTTATTGGCTTAATAATCCTGTTATCTTAGTTATCATTTTCGTGTGTGTTATAAAATGTAATTTTAACAATATTTTTGGCACGAGTACGTATGCATAAAGAACTAAGCAATAAATATAAGTATAATAATTACTTAACACTGTTATAGATAGCGTTAGGTATGTACAAACTTGTTACCATAAACAATTATTGAATGTTATAAAGAATTCATATACAATGCAGATGTTAACCATAGCTTAGTTTAGAGTTTATATAATTGATTTTTCACTGGGAGGTTTTACGTTTTGGCTTCTACCAATATATAACTTAATTACAGCTTTCATTTTTTACAGATCTTTTGACGATTCTATAAAATTATTCCATTATCCAAATGATCCAGACGAACTTTTCAACATACGTTACTTCACAATTATACTCGGCAATCTTATTTCAAAATAATAAATATGCAATATTAAGGTGACTACGCGTCTTTTTAATTACTTAATACATAAAAACGTTTGGCGGCAATCGATCAGATAGTCGTTTAGATAATAATATGCCTTCTTTTTACCAAATTCTGTTAATTCTTGTCTGCTTAATTTCCATAAGCAATTTGTGGCAATTAATAATACATTAAAAGCACATTACATACTTACAGTTATAATTGTGTATTTATTAAATCATTCTTATAGGGAAATTTAAAAATAAATATAATAATTGTAATGTAATGGAATCTAATGTAATGTAATGTAATTTTGTGGATAACTGGTAAATAAATCTCTCCTTATTCTCATTTTCATAATTTAATGAACATTATAAAAATTATTTAGATTCATTATTTATGCACATTTTTAAACACTATGTATTTATCTATACACCCGGTGGTATAAAACAAAGATAGAAGTGATAAATATTATGTCATGCTTTCGTATTGCAAAGTTTATATGAATTAATTGAGACACCTGGAGGGGCTGAAACCCGTACTATTTTCTTCTATCGATTAACCCAATCTAAACCGAGGGGCGGATTCAATCCTCCCTCCTTGTTATATTTTTGCTGTCATTTCTATCAAAAAAACGTGAGAGCTTAATATTCAGTGACTTTTCCTAACTATATTTTAACAACATTTAATAACTTTTTCATTGTACAGGGTGTTCATTAAGTTGTACTACACTTAGTTAAAATAGTAAAAATAATGTACTAAATTTTATTACAAATGTTATTACAAAGTTTATTACAAAGAAAAACTGTTTGAAATAGTAAATACAAATGAAACATACAGGAGAGCATAATTACTAGTTTTCCATAAACACCATTCTACAGCAGGTGCTAAAAATGATGTCCTGCCTGATCTAAGCATACTTGAACATGGCGAATTTTGTTATCAATTACTCTATTTAGTTCATTACGGTGATAACACCAAATGACGCAGTATAATTGCAGTCTTCAACTCATCAATTGTCGAGGGGTTATTTCGGTAATCAATTCCTTTAAGCTTAGCCCACAGATAAAAGTCTAATGGAGTTAGATCTGGACTTCGTGGAGGCCATAGGGATTTTGAAATAAGTAGATCTTGAAACACTTGTCGAACATAACTCATGCTTTTGTTCGAAGTATGTGCTGTCACACCATCGTGTTGAAAATGGCATGTTTTATATTTAATCATTTGTGAGTTCATCGATAAAAGGCTGTAAAATTTCGGAAATATAGACATCACTGTTGAAATCTGCTTGAAAAAATATTGGCCCTATTATCCTTCTACGGATATAGCACACCATACTCCAACTTTTGCACTGTGAAGGGGCGACTCATGAATTTCATAAGGATTCTCTGGACACCAAAAGCGACTATTTTGGCTGTTAACAGATCCATCCAATGAAAACCAAGTCTTATCTAAGAAAAAGTAGAACCCATTATGTCTGGATGTGCTTGCACCCATTCGCAATATTGAAGTCGTTTCTGATCATCCATTTCCTTCAATTGCTGTGTTGTCATTATTTTATACGGATACAATTTCAGTTTCCTTTTTACAGCTTTATGAGCACTACCTATGAATAATCCTGCCTCCTGGGCCAACCGACGCACAGATTTTTTGGAGGTCGTAGCATCTTGTCGGGAACTTGCTCGAATTCCACTTCATCAAGAACTTCCGGTCTTTTCTTCTCTGGAATAATCATGTACTGAGCCAGTGTCACGAAATTTTTCAATTAATGCATACACGGATGTCCTACATGGTAATAGACAGTTTAGGAAACGTTGAGTATATATTTGTTGGACGTTTAATGTGTATTTTCCGTTATTTCCAGAAACAAATTTCACCAGAAAAGTCCTCTGTTAAAACGTTAATTTCATTTTTACTAGTTGTTTAGTTCAAGTGTAGTTCAACTTAATGAACACCCAGTATTTACACCCCCGAGGGCCTGCTAGAGCCCTCCAGATGACATCGCCCCTATAGATTCTACTTTTAGTCTAATCTTCAATCAATAAAAAATAGTTAGAAAAACAGCGTAATGTGCATACGTAATAATATCATTGTACATAAATACCTAGATAACATATACATGTAATATACATTTACATTTACATGACAATGGATAATGGATAATAAATAATATATAGTATAATACATATATAGCCAGTTAATACTACATAACGCTTTAAATTTTCAAATTTATCTTTAAAACAATGATAAGGTTATTTTTTATCATATTTTTAATTTTTAAATGCAATTAAGAAATATCTATTTAATTAAAAAGAATTAAATGGACTCAGCTTGTTTACCAATATGACAAATTTTAACACAATAGCCTAATTATAAGTTGGAAAACAATAATTACACCTCCCCCCTTCCCCTCCCACAGGGTTATGTCATGATTGTTAGACCACACACTATAGGTATTATACTATAGGTAAGTTGAAATGTAATATGGTTCTCCTTTAGCAGCATGTTTATCATATAAAAATAATCATAATAAAACCAAAAAGTCATCAGCTGCAAAGTTTATTATCTTTCAAATTTTTGAAGTTCCACTATATACGCATAATCATGAACATGAATGGATGATTGATTTTATTGTGATAGATAGCCTGATAGACTATACACAATATTATTATGTAATCTTATTAATCTTGTTTTTATTACGTAAGTAATTTATTGAGTTAACTTATATAACACACTGTGCAATCGTTCATTCAATCGTTTTCCTGATTATGATGTGGAGCTCCGAAAATTCTATTGATAATAAACTTTTCTACTGATAGCTTTTTGACTTTTATTTTTTAAATATTATGTGGATTATTGAAACAATCAATATTTTATGAAATGTGTGAATATTTAAAGAAACATAAATAATTATTGAGAAATATTGAAGTCTCCTCAAAAATTGATTAACAAGTCGATCTATGACACGGTTGCTTTAGAAAATAATATAATTATAACACTGAAACTATTTAAAAAACTATATATATTAATGCTTAGTTTATTTAATTAAATTTCTGATATGCATAATCGTATTAGTTTATTGTAATTAGATCTATATTAAATTATTAATTGTTAAATACAAAGTTATAATTATTATTTATATATATGTACAAAGTTTAAAATTATTTTCTGTGTTTATTAATTATTAAATAAGTTTCAAGAGATGGTGTACAATTTAAAAAATCAACATTTATTTTAATAATTTGACTAGCAAAATATGTATTGTAAATAATGTTATTATTAGAATCATCTATCACAATAAAATAGTTGAATAAACGAAATATAGTTCTTTCTGGGACAAAAATAATGATGAAAATAATCCATTTGTATGTCTGGGTAAATTTACTGTCTGCATTTTACTTTGTTAATGCCTTAGCTTAAAACGGTTTTTTATATATATATATTGCAATCAATTATTACATGGTTTTTTATATCACATACGTTGTTTAAGTTGTGATTATGAAGTGTAACATATAGTAACGTTAAAAACACGAATAATATCACGAATTCGTAAAATTATTGTATTATTATTGCTTACTTTAAAAGATTTGTTATATATGTACACAAACTTTCTTACAGGATTTACATTTTTTAATAATTTTATATAAATTTATAGTCAACTATATGAATTTGAATTATTCGTAGTTTATGACGCTGTGTCTTGATTAGAAAAACGCACAATGTCGAAATAATATGATATATATAATAGGTAAAGGTGGAACGTAGCATACTTTGTCTCCTCTAAATGTCTCCAACAGCATAGGTTTCTTTCCTAGGTTCCTTTAACTTGCCCAGTATTAAATACTAGTTCTCACTACTGCATTGGGTTGTTAGTCCTAACCGGGGTTCGAACCTGGGGCAAGCCATATGATAAGCCAGAGCTCTAACCGCTGGACCAACTCGCTCTTTTATATATGGGCATTTTTCTAAAAAGGGCTTTTTATCACATTGTCACGTAAAGAACTAAATTTTGTTTGTACATATATTATCTATGTGTATTATAACATAACTAGTTTTTAAAATTAATAATATAACGTTATAGCTCAAAATAGAAACCAATT
>JAYRBW010134469.1:0-15654 GCA_036023295.1 Invenusta paracnida
TCTGAAAAAATCCACAATACAATAATCTATATGTACACCAAAAATGGTGCTTTCTTCACAAAGTGCACAATACCATCGAATTATGGTCCTTAGCCGCTGCACTATAATGCAACACCACTCAGTATGAAGATTTTTCAGAAACTATTCGATGATATGAATCTGGCTCTGTTCCATCCCAAAAAAGATCAGTGTGACACATGCGTCCAGTCCAAGACAGGTAACATTTCTAAGGACGTTTGGGATGTTCGCCAAGAATCAAAGACGAGTGCGCGGGAGAACAAAGACAAGGACAAAAACTCGCCATTGAATCAAACGCACCTGGTTATCTTGGGGAAAATGTTGTTGTTTTGACAATAGACCTGCAAGCATTTCTTTTGGCACCACAGCTGAAGGCATCCACCCTTTATTATAGGACAAAGCTTGCTGTGCACAAGTTTACTATATTTTATCTCTCTACTAAAAACGTTGACTATAACTACGTATGGTACAAAGGTGAGGGGGGATTGACATCACATGAATTTGCCTCCTGTCTTTTCCACTACATCGAAAAATTACCTGATATTGACCGACTTATTAATCATTCAGATGAATGTACCTACCAAAATTGGAATGTCACCATGAGCAAAGCCCTTCTCTTCATAGCCACCTGTCCACACGGTCAACAGCAATCGAGCAAAAATCTTAGAACGTGGTCATACCCAAATGGAGGTAGACTCCATCCACGGCTGCATCAAACGTCAACTTTGTGAACGCCCGATTCACTGTCCTGCTGATTACGTAGAACAAATCAGAGCCACAAGAAAAAACCCTAAACCCTACAACATTCATTACGTGGATCACACATTCTTTAAGAACTTCAGCAATGCCGCTTCACTGGAATCCATTTGGCCTGGAGGGAAGGTGGGAGATCCAGTGGTCACCCAAATACGTTGTCTCCGGTACACTGCAAACGGCAAAATTGCCTTCAAATTAAAATTACACCGACGAATGGGAAAATTTTCCAACAAATAGAAGGCAAAAGGAAATAGCGGATGTTCAAATCTCTGCCGGTTGAGTTGAAAGAATATAAACATCTGCATGAACTGAAATCTCAGCTACCACGTGACTACCATGCTTTTTACGACGGATTGAACCATAAGTGATTTTCAATATACATTATGACTTTAGTATATAAAGTGGTATGTTTGAAATACTGTGATTCAATAGGTACATGATTTATACTTTTATACTACTATTGCATGTTTATAATACTTTTATATACCTACTATTAACTTAGTATTTCATGTGTATTACACTTTTATATATCTAGTATTATACCTACTATTTCATGTCTATAACACCTTTTATTACAAACATTCAATGTATAATTTGTATTTTGCTTTGTACTTAATTTACATTATTTCAAACATTTCCAATCTTTACATTTTTTTTTTTTTTTTTATAAAATATATCTTTATAGTATAAAATTATTAATGTTTTTAAAGATTCATATGAAGAATATATAATATTTACAGTGATTAAATATACTAAATCCATCAACTTAACTTAATTACATTTATATTATTATTAAGCTAACGCAATTACTAATGAGATAAAAGGTATCATCAGCCCTAGGTATTCAGTAAAAAAACATCCTATCTCAAATTACTATAAAGAAATGAAAATAAATTACTATTTTATAACTATAGAAATATATTGTCTTAATATCAACGAAAGGTATAAGCACCAAAAAATAGTCATTTTGACAAATAAAGTTTTTGCTGCTCTTGTAAAATTGGATTTTTTTAGATATGAGGTTTCATCGGCCAGCCGACAATATGCTAATTTATCTAAATCTCTTTGTAGCCTCATGGTCTTCAGTTGCATACCACCCATCCTTATCCACCTCACCTCATCCCTATATGCATACAAACTAGCATTATAGACACATCACGAGTGTAACCACGTTTGCAGTTAACTCCAGATTGACTAATGAACTTAAAGGCACAGACAATAATTCCTTTCTACTAACAATATTTTTGCACTCACATTATATGTGCATAATGTGTATTTAAACTGAACATACATATTTGTTATAAGCTATAAATGATCACCTGTATTTAGAATATAATTACCTATACAATATACATATGCGTGTGTAATTATATCAGTTCTGTTACTTATAGTCAAATACTTGTAGCAAATAAAAAGGTATTGGTTAGAACACAAAAAAATTATTTTATAATTTAACAGCCTTTGAAAATATTGTCGATCAGTTTCCTAAAAATATTCAATATATGGGTATATTTTTTTCAAAATAATAGAACAAATCTTTATTTTGCTATAATTAAGTGATAAGAAATCATTTAAAATAAGTATAATAAAATTATTGAAATGTATACATACTAATAAGGTAAAATGCGTTTGAAAAGATCATTTTTGGCGAATCATAAAATTAATAAAACAAAATTATTACTGATAACAAAAAATGATTCAAAATAAATTTAGAATTTTATTTCTCAGTTTCAATATTATTATATATACTTTGTAGCTTCGATTTTATTTTTAAATAATATAATATTAGTAAGATTTTCAAATTTAAAAGTGTATTATCATCACTTGGCTATATATAATTTATGCATTTAATGAAATAATCATAAACTCTTAACATATTATTATCTTAAAATTCTAATATTCAAACACATACAAATTCTTAACACGACTCTTGACACGTTTTGTAAAGGTGGAGCACATGTTGACACGTTTTGTAAAGGTGGAGCACATGTTGACACGTTTTGTAAAGGTGGAGTACATGTTGACTCGTTTTGTAAAGGTGGAGCACATGTTGACACGTTTTGTAAATGTGGAGCACATGTTGACTCGTTTTGTAAAGGTGGAGCACATGTTGACACGTTTTGTAAAGGTGGAGCACATGTTGACACGTTTTGTATAAGTGACAAGTCTGTTAACACGTAAATCTATCAAGGACATATATACAGACTAAAACGTTAAAATTTTTAAAACGCTCATTACACTTTTTTATATTTTTGACACGAAAAGCAATTGATAATGTCTTTTGACACGGTAAGTACATTTTGACATGCCTGTTGACACGGTATATTTTTCAATGTAGTTTCTTTTTAGAATGGTATTGTTAAGAATTGTAGATTTCTCAATCATAGTATACAGGAGAGAATAACTTGTATTAAATAATCGTTAGGGTTATCAACTAGTTTATACTATAATAAAAATATGCAGAAACCAGGCAACAAATGAGTTTACCCTATATATGGTTACATTAAAAAACCCTCAATAACCGAAAATGGAATCAATAATTTTTGTTCAGTTATGGATTTTTGTCAATAGCGATCTTTACTATATAGGTTTTACCAATCAAATATAGACACCAGAGTGTTCAAATTGAGCAATGTCAGTTCATATGTCGACAGCCGAGAATTTATAATTAAAAACGAGTTTTTCGTCAAATCAAATTTTGACCAGGCCATTTCAATTTCGACTAGAAATGAAATAAAGACCCGCGCAATTTTTATGAATAAAAATATGTCTAGAAACTAATCAAGGTCATTTAAAATAAATTCCATAATTTTAAATATTCATCTTCAACTTAAATATTTAAATAAATCAAAATTATTTTTACTAATTAATTAATAATTTAATAATAAAATTTTCTTTGAATTCAGTTTAAATTTGAAATTAGTTTCTACGTAACTATTTCCACCCATAAATTAATTTATTCGACTAGCTAGAATTCTCCTAGCATGGAGATTGATACAGACGAAAGTTATAATTCGATATCAACATTAGTATGTTTTTGCCCCGCTGTATTTATCCTAAATGTTGTAATAAATAGCAGATGTTCACAAAACATCCAGATACCTATAACTAGCAATTGTCAAGTTTTGTATTTGTAAAACTGTTAGTCATCTAGTTAGCATCTATATGTGATATAAAAAACCCTATTTAATGAAAAAATATCATAGATATTTGTTTTACTTTATTTATATATTGATATACAACTATAACAAAGAAACGTAACACTCATTTTATTAAACATTTTCAATTATTTTATGTTTTAGGTATATATGTAGGTATGTATAACATCATAGTAATTCTACATTATGTACATGATATTGTGATGTCATATGACATCATGACGACATTACTACATTTAATGTAACAAATATAATTGTATAATCTGTTTTAGGATTGAAGAACACATTTTTAATCAGAATTTTAACAGAGTATTACGTTTCTTGCTGGCGTGGTTGTATATATTTTATATATATTGATTATTTCTATAGAAAATCCCATATTATAGTTTTGATAGTATTTATTACTACTCTGTGGAAAATGCATTTCAAATTTAATAATAGTCAATATTTACAACAGTTTACATTATAATAAACAACGAATAATTGTTTATTTAATAATTAATAGGTACTATTATATTATTATATATTAAAATATATGCAATATAATTTGGCATTTATATTCATACACAAATATGTAATTATTTTGTGTATGATCTTATGCACGTTTGTACGATATTTTACGATTACGAATAATTCTCCGATACATATACCCTACAGAAGAATTCAATGAATAAGAATTACAGTATACAGTAAAGAGGTAGCTTATACTTTTATACGGTGTTATATTTATTGGTCAAAGATGCTATGACAAAATATTTATTTTTAACTATATTTTATCAGTGAACTAGAAAATTAGCCTGCATATAGATCATTTAAAAATGTGTGTCATATATATATATATATTAAATATACATTTTAATAACAAAATGTTGATACTTTAAATTCTATAGATTTAAAACGGTTATCAGAGATGTTATGTTTGACTGAATTTCCCCATTCAAGAGACAGCTGTTTAAATCCAATACACAAAGTCACATCCTGATTTCATGCAATGACGTACAGATGATGTTATTCTGTGTGCAACTGTTGTTCGGACAATGTTTACAGTGAAAATGATATACAGTCAACCCTTTACTTCAATGGAGACACACAGCCGCTACTTAAGTAACACACATAACGCCGTGTTGAAGCTATAATAGGCCCGGATTGAAGTTGGACTAAGTTGAAGGTTTTTATTAATCTTAGTTTCTATTTATATACCCCTCCGTCACGTAGACATTACTGACACGACTGCATTGGGCATAAATAGCACACGCTAGTACGTCATCGAAAAATTACAGTCTCTCATTGTTACGTTTGTGTATATGTTCTTATTCCAATTTCCCATAACGTCCCTTCAAAATGAAACTAATTCTTCCTCAGATTGTTCAGCTCATCGGCTTGCTCTTGCTGTTTCTCACATTACTGAACAACTACGATGAAGTACTGGTGGAAGCAGCAACTCAAGAATCTGGTGATGGCGAAGTGGCTCTCTACGATGGAACCAGCGAGGCGGAGGGGACTATCCTGGTTCTTCTCAACGGACGCTGGGGCCCTATCTGTGACGATAACTGGAGCATCAAGGCTGCACATGTAATCTGCCGTCAGCTCGGATATCCTTATGCTCTACGAGCGATGAAGGGAGACTACTTTTTCACGGATATGGGACGTAAGTTTCTATGGTGATGGAATGTGTCTTCTTTTTACATGTACTTCAATATCTTTGTATGGTTTTAGAAATACAGTAATTCATATCCCTTAAGTATTTGTAAAATAGATCACAAACAGTTTTTGAAACATTTATAAAAAATAAAAAACCTTTATAGAAATACATATCTAGAAAAAAAAAAGATTACTTTCTGTTTCATTAAAAAATAGTTTGTGTGATACTAAATTATTGATGTGATTATACAGTTTTAATTGTCAATTGAACAAGCCTGGTTGCTTAGTGGTTCCAGTATTCGCATCACAAAGTATATATATACAGGGTTCCTGCGCTATCCCTTTAATTTCAGGCCCTCTATAACTTGATAATATCTATTCTATGTCAACAATCAAGCCAATAAATATCAATGACAAGAATGAAAATATTGTTAGATTTTCAATTTTGGTTATTAACATAATTATCCTAACTAGTTTCATAACTATTTGTTCATTTCATGTGTTAATCTAAATATCTCATATTTTTAGGATTTGTTTATTTCGTATTTTTGTACATATATGTAAAGCCCGTTTTGAAACTATACTAATATACTAACATATAACTTGCGTATCTATCTAAATTGTTCTCTGCTACACAATTGTAGGGATTATAAAAAATATAGCGACTATTTATTTGTGCTCGGGAAAATACGGAAATGAACATACAAATTACGGAAGTCATTTTTCTGGTGTGAGCAGGTCTTTATTATCCGGCATTATTATAGCTATGCTATCACCAATCAATTATATAGATGATGTATCATACAGATTACTTACATACATGAATATAGCGTACATTACTGTAACCAATAATTTGCTATAACTTATTTAGAAATGTAATTTACTTCTACTAGGCACGTAATAAATGCTTTCGATACGAATCAATAAATTGAATTTAAATTTTCATAAGTTTTAGCTTTTTAATTTAATTAGGTATGGACTGTATTGGAGAAGACAAATACCTACATTATGAAAACGATTTAGCCCTGACATTTTATCATTTTAGCCCTGGAATTTTCCAATTTGCCCTAGAAAATAATTTTAGAATAAGTGCTTGAACCCTGTTTATTAAAAGTATTAACGTTATACAATTAGATAAAATACAAAAAATATGTTTTTCTAAAAATTTAGATATTGAAATTCTTATTTCTTCACTATATTTTCTTTCTCTTTTCAGCTGGCGACAAGGTGGATGATGATTTGACTGAACAACGGCAACTTTGGAGCGATGCCTGGACTGAATCAGTTGGCGGTAGGTCTAATCTTTGTTAATATTGTTATTTTCCTATCTATTTTTCATCAAAGTTCATTTGAGTAGTAGTTTTAGAATTTATATAATATTACAATCAGTTAGATCACCAGCAATGTACTAGTTGTTTTTAGTATATATTTCGTAAAGCTTGCGAGTTGCCATTTTGTCGATTTTTAAATTAATATTTTTTTCATTCAATTAAAATTCAATGGCTGGCATGCACCAAATCAAATCAAGAGAATAGAATCAAATTAACGTTAATTTTATTTGGTGCATACAGGCCATTATCTATAAGTTATTTCTAATAATCGATCTCGTGAAAAATTCTTCATGTTTTTATAATATAAAATCAAAACATGAGTGTCAATTGATTCAATTAAAAAAGATCTTTATATTTTTTACATTGGTTTTCATGCGAGTGGCCTTGACACTCCTGTGAAGATTTGTAACCTACCTAGTAGTGTTATATTGTTAATTCTGCTGTGTATTTATTTTTAACGCTATCTCTTCACCTATTAATACTCCTTCAGACCAAAGCCAGACCCTCCTACGCCTTCAATCCGAGGTCCTAGCTCTCATCCAAGAGTGTCTAGCCTCCCAGTCCTGGCCTGTACGTCTCCAGGGGAGTCTTGGCCTGTTGGCCCTCATCCAGAACTGTAAACTGGCCGATAGTAAGGATCTGAAGCCCCTCCTGGACGTCACAACGGAAGCTCTCGTCTCCACTGGACGATACTGGGATGGAAAGGTAACTTACTTTTTAGGAGATGCCGACCTATGTTTTAAAATAGGCACAAAAATAAAAAAAGTTGCCAGCCGAATGACCCAAAAATGTCACCATAATCTCAAAATATTGTCAAGAATTGTCCAAATTTTTTTGGTCTAGTACATTATTTTCTGTTGCGTATTTAATTGTTCGGTTCCTCCGTGCTGTAATAATGATAATATATTTGTATTATTATTTTCAGATATATTTGCTGAAAGCAGTATCTGCTGTCATGGTCCATGTAAAGTGAGTAAATTCTATATAGTTTAAGTTGGTATATCCTCATTTACTGTAATATGTAAAAATACATAAATATTGAATTATTTCCTTGTAGTTGTGTCTTTATTAATTTGATTTATTTTTTAAACCTTATTAGCAAACTAAATTTGGCGACAGAATACACAGAAGAACTGAATACTGTGAGTTTACATCTTAGAGCGATATTATTTTTCATATTGTACCAAATATTTTTTTTGCAAAGTATGATTATTTCTAAAAGTTGGTTATATAATGTTTTAATAATATTGTCCTATATATTATAATATTGTACATCAATAACAACAGATGATTGGAAAATCTATACATTTCTAATATGAATTTTGTGTAGGTATTATTTTCTTCATCAGTTACTATAATATAAAAGCTTGGGTACCTGTATTATTTCGTTATTATCTTTGTAATACCTACTAAAACTTTAATGAATTAGGTTTAACAATTTACTACATAATTAACTTGTTTATTTATTTCTTATCCAAGTATGTAAGAAGAAAATGATACCTGAACATATTTTGGAGATAATCGATATTTTTTTATTAGAGAATAAATGTATTCTCTTTTATCGTATACATTTTTTATGTTATAATATATACATGTTTTATATTATTGTTCTATGTTTACAATTAGTTAAACCGAAAACATCAGTAATAAGTAATATTCAAATAAAAGTTTTGTTTACTGCTTTCGGCATGTAAATGTAAGCTCTAGAGGTATATTTATGGTAATTGTGTGCAAATTTCTACGATAAATGTCATGCATCTCTTTTTTTATCTATAATTTTTCACACAGCTGGTGGAGAATGTCGAGAAAGAGATAAAACGCGACAACCAAACGTATCAGGTTGAAGGCTATATTACCATGGGAACAATATGTCTCAACAGCTGTCGAGACGAGTTTTCCACTGTGTATCCGAGTTTGAAGAGCCATTTGGAACAGGTATGTTAGTACTAAATAGTTGGGGAAAGATTTTTATCTCTTTGATATCATAAGTTGGATAATGTATTTAACTTGTTGGCTCCTTTTTAAATAAGTATGAGTAAGTCGATATATAATATAACGTTTATCGCTAACTCTACAACAGTAAAAACAAATTTCATTGTTTTATATTTTTGAACAATTTTTTTTAATTTGGTTGATTTAATACATACTTTTACTATATTATGTTATAAAGTAATATATATAATATATTATGTTTTTTATTCCATTCAATTTCATTTCATTTAAATTTTGTTTCATTAGTTAATATCCTTTTTATAGGAATTCCTTCTGAATTTATTGAATAATAGTTAACTATCCATAAACTAGCTACTACGAACCTAAGGATTTTTCGCTTGCATAGAAAATGTTTTTATAATAAATTAAAGTAATTTAGAAGTTAAAAAAAAATAGTCATCATCTAATAAAATCAAAAAGTTTTATTACAATTATTGCACATTAAATGTTATAACATTATGAAAAACTGCAAATTATAAAGTGTACAATAATATTTTCGACATAATTTTGATGTTTTAATGCGGATTTTCAGATTTACAGCCATGTGTATAATGCAATAATATTTGTTATACATATATACAGCAACTTACATTGATTTGGTAGCTTTCTGTGTAACCTCTTATTTTTCCTACTTGTTCTCCAGTCATTCAAATTCAACACTTTATTACTCGTACTATTACTATTTCTTTTGTGTTTTTACTCAGTTGGATGACGTTGGCGATAACAAAAAACGCTTGATTGAAGCGATTGGTCACCTGTGGCCGGATCAGCAGTACAGTACGAGTCATGGTGAGATGCGGATATGTTGGTGTCTACCTGTGTATGTGTGTGTAGTATGGGAGCCTGTATATGGAAAGTACACCGTATAAGCGATTATTATAAATTTACGTTTGGAACTGTCTTCCACTTTGTAAAGGAGACAGTAAGCTGAGCTGTTGGAGATTGAAAATATGTTTGGAAATTTTAACAAACCTCACTAAACATATATTAATTAAAAATATTATCTGTATCTAAATACTGCATTTAACAAAAACTAAAACAATATTATAAGTGTATTAATTGCTTATTAATTCTCATATTAATGTATATATATCTATCTTAGAATAAAAGGCGATTGTTTGACTGGTTTTTGTAGTTAGAAATTAGTTTACTTTCTCCTTATGTGAAGTTATTATTTCTAACAAATAATGTGTTCTTTTGTTTTCAGCAAATTTCTTTGTTGATGTCGTCACACTGTTGACGTCATTTATGGCGTCTGGAACTTGGAAGGATCAATTGGCGGCTTGCAAGAGTTTGAATTATGTATTTATCAGGTGAGTGAAAATTGTCATAATAAGTTTTATGATTCTACGAATTTAGGAACCTAGAGAAATTAATTTCATTAAATAAAATAAAAATTGTGTAATTGTCAACTATAAAATTTAAAATGATGGTTTGTAATCTGTTTTGGTCATGATTTTTAGACATTCGCGCAATTATTAGTAGGGGTGTGTATTGTATGTATTATTATGTAACAATGTGGTATTTCTTTGTCAATTAAGATACTTATCAAGATACTCAATTCAAACGTATATCTTATTACTTTAGATATTATTGAATTTATATAAGTGACATTTTTGGAGGATTCTGGAGTGAATGTTGTTTTTTCGATTGCTACCCGGATTACCAATATTTATGGTGATTTAGGCGAATAAGAGCGAATTTTACAATGGAAAATAGCTTTGACCTTATGTTAATGAGACTGAAACTTGGTGGGTGTGGCTCATTAAAATACCATTACTTAGTTTGTCTATTATTTATATAACACTATTACTATTGCAGGCTGAGTCCTAACTCCGTGGACGCTAGCTCTGCCAAGGAGTGTCTCCAGGCCATGCTGGTCCAGTTGCGTCGTGCAGCTGAGAATCATACGAATAAGGAGGTTCGACTCTTTGTTCTCGACTGCTTCCGATATTTCAAAAAGGCTGAGGGTAAATTTCATAGTATATATTACTACAGGCTCTATGTTGTATAGTGTTGTCTTTATTTTATGTAGATTAATATTTATGTTGCTATAACAGTAGGAAGCAACAATGTAGTTATTGATTTTATAAATTTGATCGATAAATAAACACATTTTATTGTGCATAATGAATGCATAGACGGATACATTTTTGCTAAACTTTCATCAAAATTTAATCTGCAAAACAATATATCCGTCTTGATAAAATTAAGACTAATATAATACACAATTAATAGTGAACAATTGTCTTTGAATAACTCAATTGTAAGTTTAAAGAATATTTATTATTTGTCGATGATCATTGAAGATGAATGGTTACGATAACAAATTAATATACCAAGATAATATGATAAGATATTCTGTCTAGAGAAATAGAATAATACGCTATAATAAATTTGGATAACAATATTTTTAAATGTTGAACATTTAATCTTTTGGTTGACAAAGACCTCATGCGCACAATTAAGATTTAAAATTTTATTTTATGATATTAATATATTTCAACTTAAACACCATTTATTCTATATTACTATTGCCGTTTTCATTAATGAAAGATCGATATTTCCTATATTTTTCAATATATTAAGTCAAAAGTTTATTTATTCTTAATTACAAAAATCAATTTGGTATATTAATAAATCTTCTATTTAATCTGTTGCTTATTAAAATAGTTTATTTTATTAAAATATATTTATATTTTTTATTATTAACATTTAGTGTAGTATATAGCAAATTGTATTTAGAATTGTTTGACTAATGTCTGTAATATTTTAACAATAGTTATTTATTATATCAACAAATAATTAATCAATCTATCAGTCATGGGTTCATCTATGTACATATCATTGGTAGCCACCATACAGCCGTCTTCCCGTGGTGGGGTGTCCTGCTCTGGCATACAAAGTGCTGTGCCCCCTGCGACCTCCCAAGCAGGAAAGACTGGAACATGGGTTAATTGAAATTTATGTTATTTATAAATTAATAGAATTTATAAATATATTCTGAGTAACGTAATAAATTACTTAATTATGATAATAATATACCAAGTGATATGCGTATATTGTACGTTCGTTATTAATAAATTATCTGACACTTAAAATAATACAATTATTTTCAGTATAGGTATTACTGATACATATTAATATTTTTTAAATCACTGCTCTTGAATAAGTAACCAATGAAAGTATACATAAATTATTCATGCATTGCAATAGTAAATAATAAAATGGTAAAAATAGAACACCAATTTTCATAAAATAACTATATTGAAGAGCTTTAATGTATTATTGAAAATTGAATGGAACACTAATTATCCACTGCCCGCCCATCCATATTTTTAGTTAAACTATTATACAATCTGTGGTATTGGTGAATGTTTTAACTCCTGTAGTTTTGAGTTCCTAATCAGAATTACATAAAGAAAAGTATTCAAAATTTTAATACTAGCACTATCTAAAAATTTAAAAATAACAATAACAATAATTATAATTATTATGTGAATATGAATGTAAATGTAAATTTAAAACCTCGTATAAAATTACAAATATAGGTTTATTTATTTTTCTTATTTAGATTTATTTTTCTTATTTAGATTTATTCCCGGATCATCGTGATACTGTGAAACAAATTATGGAACTCTATGCCAATGATAGTGTTCCCTTCATTAAGCTTACAGCCGCCGACCTCGATAGAATGCTGTGAAAATATCTAATTTCTGTAATCTATAATATTATTATTCTCTAGAAAATGTATATATTGTACTGGATATATTCAAACTTTATCTTCATTATAATATAATTGTTGAAACTGTTGGTGACTTTTTTACCCTCCCCCTCCCCCTCTTCCTGCTTGATATTTTTCTTATACAGAATAGTCTGCTATTATTTATATGTATATTATATATTGTTCAAACAATAAATGACATATAAATTTATATGTACCAAAGAAAGTTCTTGCTAATTAAAAGCTACATATTATGATATTACATTTTGAAATTATAATTATGAGTCTTATTATAGTAACCAGTTAATTTAAATATAACTATGTATATGTACATATATATGTGCGAGTAAGATATACATTTAGGCTTTCAAGATACATCTGCAATAAATTGTTGGTATGCTTCTATTATATTTCACAGCATGATCGAAACCATAGAGTAATTATACAAAGAGTGTTCACTCTTTTTAATTCTGCATGCAGTTCAGTACTACTATTTACCTACCTAATAGCTTATGCAAAATATTGTTTTAAAAACAGAGCAATTAAATTGTGTATATAGTAAAACAGTTTGAGATATACAGGCAATAAATTATTTATAGACAACTTACGTGTGTTAATATTGTCTGAATATATATATTTGTTCTTAAAATTTATTTAATCAAAATATTTAATACTACTTTTTCCCTAACCATTTACATAAAATTTATTAAAATAAAACGATTTACAGCACGATGTATATGAAATCGATAAGAGTGAACACTATAATTATTACTCTATGATCGAAACAGTCTGTTGTCCAGCTCTATCCCTGCACTGCTAGTAATTTGCAATAATTGCTTAAAATTACTTTATTTATGTTTTTCTTAATTATATTACATTTCCCACGTTTAATTTTATTATTAAATTAATATACTTATAGTTTATCAATTTTATAATTTTCTTCATAATTCTCCTAGTGATGTTTTATATGCGAACGTTTGTACTTTCTGAAAAGAAAATATTCATTTTTTAAATTAAAATCTGATTTTATTAGAAGATTACACTTTGCATGTTGCAATGATTAGAAACAGGAAAACATTGAAAGATTAATATAGTGAAAGTATTAAAAAATAGATGTATCAATATTTTACAAAAATATGTTATGCATTAAACTACATGTAAATTATCTTTATTCTCTAACGTAAACACCTATTTCATATGACTTGACAGCCTTTTGCATCTCGTTAATCAGCAGATGTGTTTAATTAATGACATTTAAAGATTGGACTATTAGTTAACCTTAAATGTAATATTTGTTATAAAGACTACATTGAATTGGGTAGACCATGTACAACATATGAGAGTTAGATATAGAAGTGACCCGGCTATGAAAACTCATTGAAATTAAGTGTGCAGGCATCGATCGCCACTAGACGGGGAAATTTCAAATCTATTTATAGATTAACGCATTTTATTATGAGAGAGTGAGATCATGATTCCTATACAGATTTCTTAGCTAATTGGAATGATAATTTTATATCGTATAAAAGCTAAAGATTTACGTGTTTTCAAATATGTAAACAGAAAAACAACAGCTAATATAAAATTTAAACTAACTTATTGTGGTTCTTTCTTTACGTAGTCACGTGTTTTTACGCAGCATTATGATTGGATGTCTGGTCTTTCTTCTTCTCCGAAGTTGCATATAATTGGCTGTTTTGCTTCTATCAGTATCTATTTCTATGGGGTAGATTTAAGTGAATATAATGATACCAACTAATAGCTCTATATACAGAGGAAAAGCTCTTAATCTACTAATAATATTAGAATATACTAAATATATTACGTTTTCTTAATGTGAAAATATATGTATTTGAAGCTTTATTTCATCAGGAGTAACATAGTAAGAAATATATTCCTTACTCAGTGATTAGGAAAAATAAAGTAGTGAGTTAATGTAGCTGCAGAACTGTATGTTTAAAATAATTAGATAATGTATTAGTAGCATGTAACATTCATGTAAGTTTAATGAGAGTGGTGAATAACAATTTATTCATTGTTATAAATGTATAATGCCACTGTAATGCAGTTATTTTCAATCAAAAGTTTGTTTTAACCTCTATAAATAATAACGTATGCACAGTTTTTAATATTAATTACTTTCGATTTTGTCATTATCTTTTAAAGATTATTAACATTTATTTAATTTATTTAAACTGTAGAACTGTATAAACGATCACATAAGATAAATTGCACTTTTAAGGTATACTTAATTCATAATTTTTTGTTTATTTATGTTGACGTTGTTTAATAGAGTTTATAATAAAATAATGTTAAATATGATATCATATTCATATGTTATTAACTTATATTATTTAACAATGATTGTCACTATGTGGCGACACTCTTGCCACATATACATAGTGACTTTCTTTATGTACCGAGAATGAACTCTGCCTATCTAATATTACTGTTAGGTTACCGGTATGTTGTGGATGACTTATTGAGAGGGTGTTAATAATCTAACAGTAACTGGAGGCTGCCTTCACTCTTCAGTGGGCTCCACCAACCTCTGCCTATATTATCAGTATCTTATCTATTATAATGTTGTAGATAACTGTCTGACTTAACTCTTGCCACATAGTGATAATTATTATGTGGCAAGAGTCTCATATATGCTGATTATTTAATATATTTGTATGTTTTTTTATGCTTTTTAAGTAGTTCCCCTACAATTAATTTTCCTGCATTTTTTATAAATAAAATCTTTATTTATTCAAGATGTTTCAAGATTAGATCTCAATTATTATACCAAAACAACATTCCTGTAATCCAAACATTGTTAAAAGCTGGCAGCCACTTGCACTGCAAGTTGCAGCTGTAATTCCACCTTGAACATCAAGAATCCCCTCAATTATTAGACCATGTTTTGACCACTCTCCTCGCAACCCTTACAAAAATCAAAATAAATCAACAATGATATTGTTTCTGCATAAAAATTGAGGAGATTCTTGATAATTGTGGTAGACTTGCAGCCGCCAGCTTTTAATAGTGT
>JAYRBW010134480.1:0-15649 GCA_036023295.1 Invenusta paracnida
TTAGTTTTTAAATGGTAGCTGTTTAAAAAATGACCGTTCTTGTGGTATTCTAATATACCTTACTGTACGTAAGTTTCGCGCATGAGCTAACAACCTACTGCCGTAGGTTTAGATATGTAGCTATAAAATTATTATTATCATAGACCATTTCTATGATAATGTATATCTTATATAATATATTCACAATTTGATCTACTATAATTGTGTCCAAAAGAATACCACTTGTCACATAAAACATTAATCAGTACCTATATTTCTAAAAAATTGATGATAATAAAATTCGAATATATAGAAGTTCAAAAATATAACACAACTTATAACACATGATTATAATTCCTTTCTATATTTAAAAATTCATAATTTGCTGGAAATTTTGGATTACTCACTTTTGCTCCTAGGGGTAAATTACAAAATGATTCCAACTTACAGAATACTTTATTCTCATAATTTAAACCACACTATTAATAACATTGGAGTTAACTTTATTCTTGAGTAACACCTTTAGTAAACCCTGTACTAATGCTAGAGTTAGTTTACACCAACTCCTGAGTTACTTCTAAGATTGATTACACGAAGTAACATTGACTTTCACCAGTGTTACTCTAGACTTGTCTATAATTTGGAATAAATAGGTAGCATTTTCCCATTGAATAAAAACTGAATATTTTTCAAGGGTTTTTCTTTAATTTAATGTTTGTGTATATGTGGTCAATTGCTTAAAACTTTATACATACAAAATTTAATACTAAAGTACATATACTTACATATTGAGTACTACATTGCCAGATACACATAGTCATGTATAGCAGATGTATATTATATTCTTTATAGGCTATTCTCTATCTACCAAGCAATAATATATGTACTATGATATAATATACGTAATATACAAGGTTACCCTGTATCAGGGAATTTGAAAAATTTGGGAGAAATCAGGGAAAATGAAAATAACAGTTAAAATCAGGGGAAAATCAGGGAATTTCATTATTTTTTTGGAAAAGCATGGAAAAATTAGGGAAAACTGAATGGCTTTAATTTTTTTTAAATCAATTTTACACTTATATCAAAATAAAGTTTTAAAAATGTTGCTCGCTTCAACAGACTTGTCATATAAATATCAGGGAATTTGATTCTAAAAAAAGCGGGGGAACCCTGAATATAGAGAATGTAATATTGATACACTATCTGTTGTAGCTATAGTATTAGGATTATGTTACAAGTACGTTTTATGCATTATTGGGGTTTTCTATTTTGCTATTTTTAATAGAGATAAAATGTCACCTAACAACATATATGCAATTAAATGGCATCTAATATATCCAACTTGTTGATTGTAGTTTTATGCATTTTAATTCAAAAGCTTCTGAAAATAGATGCTTCAATTTCCAAATAACATATATTACTTTGCAGCACAAATAACAAATTATTCAATAAGTATTTTTAACTTGAGTATATATCGATTTAATTTAAGTGGATAATATATATTATGTAGTAGTTAACTTTCATAATCATTGCAAGCCAATAGTACTTCTCTTAGTAAGATTTTTGGTTGTATAGCAGTTATTACAATTTTGGTGTTGATGCATTAGTATAATTTCCAAAAATGTATAGTAGGATAATTTAAATTCAATTTTGATAATGATATTATGCACTTATTTAGGATATTTTTCTATTTGTATACAAAACATATAGAGCAAGAAAGGTGTTTCTAAATACTGATATTTTTATCTTTGAATCGGATAATTTTAAAATGTAATTAGAATATGTATTTATAATGATAATAAGTTTTTCACATTTTTTACATTGTGTAATTTTTTAAATGTAAATATTTTGTCCTAATTATTGCTGTCTCTAAAGATGTATGTATTATTCATTACTTCATGATAACATACCTATACTATTAGTTGTATATCAGTAAATACATTATGTAGATGCTTTATCTTATCTAAACTCGATTGAAAATATTCCTCATTATATGTATGAGTTAACAAAACATGTCAAATCACTTTTATAGTCAAATTGCATTTTTAAAACTATTGTTTAAGTAAATTCAATCATTCAGTAAAGGCAACAAGTTTTTCATATATATTTCCAAAACATTGATGTCCCATTATACATAACATGTATTTATCAATTACATCAATATCACCTTCATCGTGTATGCAACAATTTTAATTGATTATTTAGTTTGGAGTATTTAACATTTAAATAATTAAGGAAATAACTGTTTTAGTAAACACATTGCATTATTTGCGTTTACTTTTTTTAGAAAACATCTGTTTTCTTTCGGTTAACTTTGATGTTATATCTTAATATTTCTTAGTACATACAATACAAGCAATTAGATTATAATTTGGTTGGAGAAAAATATTTCTCCATATATAATCCGTTATAATATGTGAATCCAATACTTATATTATACTTGTATAATATCCATAGCTATTTGACTTCGTTTATATTCGTCTTTTCCTGTTGAGGATGGGTTACCGTGTTGGGCATTATCTCTTGATCAGTTGAAAATGAGATAATTTTACTTAATATACAGTAAGTATATCACCCCATATTCTACCGTATTTTTACCATTTTCTCTTTCAGGGACTGAAACTGAATAAATTTCCCTTCAACATATGAGGTATTCAATAATCGTGCCATCAACATTGATTTAATAAACGCTGCCAAATATTATCTAAACATTTCATTGAGACTAGAGACATTCTGTATTCCACAATTATATAATATTTTAAGCTGTTGGATAGTAATGCTCAACACACGACTAATAGCGCAAGAATTCACAATTTTTTATAAAATTGATATCCAAAATTCAAGATTATGTTATGAAAAAATGAATTAACTGCGGATATTGTATTCAATGTGTTCAAAATGTCTCCATTTTGTATTTTTAAATTATAGTGTTTTATTTGCAATGTGTATTTTGTTTTGTTTTACTTTTCTGGTTGATTTGTTTAGTGACACACCAGCATGTTGTTTTGTATATCCGATAAGTATAATTGTTATATGTTTATAATTCAGTTGTTTAAATGAGATTATAATGTAATTCTGTAGTAAATGCAAAATTTAATTTGTATTGAGCTCAACTGACCTTTCAAAACTTATGAACTAGTGAAACTATTATTGGGAAGTACACGCGAAATTTATATTAAGACTATTATAAAAGTATGTTTTTTGCTAATTTATATTAGCTTTTCTCATTGTACAGTTTCTCTTTTATTTATTACATATTACAACGAATGTATAACATCTGTTGTTAATCTACATGTAGATGACGAGAGAAAGTGCATTACATACACTTAATTATTAATTATGAAAGTGAATATTTATACAAATACATAGGTTTTTTAATGTATTCGTTTATTCTCGGTTGTTTATGTCAAAATTTTGCCTGGTTTATGTTATAATAACCATCACGAGCAGAGTTAATTGCTAATGATAGACCTCTAACCGATAACTTTTTAGGGTTGTAATAAACAATTCATGTTAGCATAACAAAATTTGCATCGATTATTTTCAGTTATTCATAAATTAATGTTTGAAATAACCTACAACTATTATAACCTAAAGTCACAATATTGACAACTTATTATAATTCATATTAAAATATAGACATCACAGCATCTAGGTAATTTTCAACCGTAATTGTATGGCATTGTTTTTCTTGTACGAGTACCTAGTTTATAGTTAATGTGTCAATAAACAAATAAAGAAATCCTTAAACTGTATATAACAAATGATTATAAATATTTTCCATGATAATATAGTATACCTACTAAAACCATTTCATGTATATCTCTGGCCATAACTAGAAACATATAAGTATACTTGGAAGTATAAATATTTTCAAACTTTGTATTGGTTATTATATACTAGATATTCGCCGACTATTTAATAAAAATTGTTATGTATGTATAGCCGATTAGATTTTCTGTTTTGGTATTTCCTATGGATTATAATATGTCATCTAACAATTTTAAATTTTATTTTCAAAAATAGCCAATTCAAGTTATGTTTTGATTATCATATTGTTGGTGGGTTATTTAAATCGACAAATTTGCAATAACTAACATAGCCGATTAGTCTTTATGTTTTTGGATATGATTATCAGTTTTAATTATCTAAATCGTCTAGATTATTATAGCCTAATTGACATAATCGAGAATATCCTGAAACACGATATTAAGACCTATTGGTTATATATATATCTATTTTTATGTGTAAAGCAAGCTATCATTTTCATAATTTTTTAATACTTAATAAATTTATTAGGCTGAATTTGGTCGTATACTATTCCACCTTATTAAGCATGCTGTCACTTAAGGTTATAGATTTTGAATTATGATTCCAGTTTTCACTTAAGTGTTTGTGAAGCTAAATTTTCATGTAAAAGAAATACTCAGATACCTACACTTAAATTACTATATTTGATGCAGTACGATCCGATATGAATATATTATTATACCACATTTGTTGGAAAAACAAATTAGGTTGACTATAAACACGTCCTGCTCATGATATTTTCCGGATAATTTGTTATGTTCTATTCGTGAATAGGAATCTATATAACTTTTTTTCTTACATAATGATAACTTAAATCATATATTTATACTGTTATCACTTAGACGAAGTATTGCGCATTTTGAGATGTAATATCGGTTTTGGTTAACGACGTCTCCATAAGGAAAGTTAATCAAGAGATTTTCCGTTTAAAAAGAGTATTTTTGAATCTGAGACTGTATTGCACATTAATACCAAATTTGACTATAGGTTTGAATTTTTTATCGCTATACTAAAATATAAAAAGTTTGTAAAAGTTTAAATTGTAAAAAAGAAGTATATATAGGTATATACACAAATCCTACACAAAGACTAAATATGATTCAAACACAAATAAATATTATTAAACGTATTTTTATGCATATATATATATAAAATAATGGTGAAACTTATACCTTGTATGTATAGTGAAATAAACCGTTTATAACTAAGTAATACTTATACAAAAGTAATGCACTATTATGAGAACTGTTGTCTCAATCCATAATAATGAAAATGTCATGGGGTCGATAGAAAACATACAAAACTAAGACAGAAAGTAAAACAAAAATTGCACACTAAGAATATAATGAGCTTTATATTACAAATAAATAAAAGAATTGGTAAAATATGAATGTTATTAGACTAAATATATCCCAACACGTTTTAAGCTTGGGGTAAAATTGGAGGTACCCGAATCGGGTTAGGTTTAGGTAATATAGACGTTGACCCTATTACTTAAAAAAATAATTTCAATCTAATAATAGATGCTTGCGTTATATTTATTTACTATTATAAGTATAGTTTGGTAATGATAACACAACGCACAGAGAAAAGAAAAGATTCGATAAGAAACATTCGATAACACATAATATTTCACTCCTTGCGCTGATTAAATGTATTGAATTTAACAACTAATTAATGTGTCTTTATACCGATTTTATAGTTTGGAAAAGGCATATACTTAAATCAAAAATATATATTAATAGGTAAGCATTATTGATTCTAAAACACTGTATATATTATTTAATTGGGAAATCAAAAAGGTACGCAGTACGCATTATCGATACGATTTAACATACGAAATAGTTGGATAATTGAAATTGTACACATTAGAGTAGGTACATACTCATTGGTACGCATTATCAGTGTTTGACTGTATATAGTTAATTGTATATTATACTATAATATATATAATAGTTAGTAGGTATACATATAGTACAAAGTTTACAAAAATGCAATCAGTATTTTTGTTGTTATATATGATCTTGAAATCGAAGATAATCTTGTATTTCGTCTAATTAAATAAGATTATATGTATTTATATATTGCATTGTACCAACACTACAGTGTAATCAGTTTTGATAAATGTGATATTTAACGGTCATGTTTTTTTAAGTTATTTTCCCCCTATTATATCTACTTGTACATATTTGCACCAATCATGCGTAATATAGGGTTTTAAACCTAAAATATTATGTTTATTAGAATAAAGGCTTCTTAGAAAAGTTTTTAATAAATAGAAGAGTATTTTCAATCAAATTATGTATATATTATATAATATATACATGGAGTTTTATTAATTCAGAGGGACCTACAAAGAGTATTGTAGTAGACTGTTAATACTGTATTTGTTTTTTTGGACCGCGCATATATAAGCATAGTAAAGCACCTTGATGCTTGAAAACAGTTTCCCCCCTTTTCTCTCTTGTTTCTGGCAAGTGTCACAAGTTTACTTAGATCTAGTTCTGAATCGAAGCCCCGGCCGAGAGGAATTTGAGGATTTTGTGTGGGTTTTTGACGATTTCTTTGGGGTTAAGGCTGTTATAGTGTCGAATGTCGCGCGTCTACTGGTCTCCCATCTCGGGCATTTCAGTAGAAGGTGTTCTGCGTCTTCCTCCGCTTCCAGACAATCTTCACATGTTGGGCTGTTCGCTCTGTTGATACAGCTTCTGAGCAGGGGGCTATTGCCGACTCTGAGCTGGTAGATGGTACGATATTCATTTTCTTGAGCCCCAAGATCTCTAATTTGGTTTCTAATTTTACCCTTTTGTACCATTCTGAGTAACTTCTATTGTTTGCTTCTGCGGTGTTTTTCTTCCTTCTGGTTACTGACACTAATGATTTGACATCCAGTTCCATTGTGGTTTGATCTAGCTCCGTTCCTTTCTTGGCTTGCATGTCAGCCTCTTCGATTATCTTCAATGAGACAGTGAAAGGGGATCCACTGAAGATCAAATTTCCTTTCATCACAGAGGATTTCATTGCAGGTCCTCAGAATTTCAACGATTGTGGAGCTTCTGTTTTTGTCGTCGGCAGTTTGGATCTTTTCTAGTTATGCTTGGCTGTCGGTGAGGAACCTGATCAGCTGACTGCTCATCTCCTTCTTCACGTTCTTGACCATCAGCAGGCCTCTCCTATAAGAGCAAGGATTTCTGTCTTGTAGCTAGAGCAGTGGATCCCAACCGGGATGGCTTCTTCTGTTTTACTACCATCTGCCCAGTAAGCCACAATGCCTCCACCACCATTTCTGTCGCCTTCAATGTCTGACCCATCGGTGTATATGGTTGAGTTAGCTTTCTCTAAGGTTGTAAGGTAATTTTCAGT
Source organism: Invenusta paracnida (assembly GCA_036023295.1). NCBI lineage: Eukaryota > Metazoa > Platyhelminthes > Proseriata > Coelogynoporidae > Invenusta > Invenusta paracnida. The sequence goes on from JAYRBW010134480.1 coordinate 7,156, forward strand.
TTAGACCCTTCTTCTTTCAGCTTTGCTGTTTCCGTCATTGGATCCTTTCTTAACTAGTGGTGATCCTGATGTTTTAGACTCTTTTTCAGGGTGGTCGTTCAACACCTCTAGCTCTTAGTTCTTTTGGTATTGTGGCATAGTTGCCATCTTTACTTGCTTTAATGCCAATGTCTCTCCTTTCTGCCGTGGTTTTCAATCTCGCTAGTTTGTAGTTCTTCCTTGCTAGCATGTTGAGTGGGTCTTTTCCTTCTCTTCGCATTGCTCTTTCGTACAGTTTCATAGCTTTGCATTCGATTCTGGTGTTGATGGGTTCCAATTTAGCTTCCTCCTCCATGTCGTCTGCCTTCCATTTGCTACAGCATCCTGTTATTATTTTCGCTGCCTTTCTTTGGATTATTTAGATTTGGTTGTTGGCCGTATTGCTCATAGCCGGCATTCATGCTCCACCTGCATATCCGACAGCAGTACGGATGTAGGTCATGTACACGCTTCTGAGAGTGTTCTTTTTGGTACCACATCCTTTGTTATTGAGCAGTAATAATTGCTTGATCCGGTCCTCTGTCTTACTTATGATATTTCTTGCATGGATATTGAAACTAAGAAGTCTTTCCAGTGTGACTTCAAGAAATGTAACGCATTTACTGGTTTTGATTGTTTCGCCGTCAATGGTTACGTTGGCTTCTTTAGACCATGTTGAGAATATATGCATTCGCATCTTTTTCACCGCTATTTTCTGTTTCCATAGTTTCACCCAGGCATATAGGTCGTTTGCTGCTGTTTAGCTAGCGTCGATTGTCATATCTAGCTTCGTGTGTTGAGACAGCGTTGTCATGTCAACTGCGAAGAGGTACTTTTCAACCTTATCTGTTATATTCACACTTATGTATGGACTGATCTTTTAACCGATTTGGTTTTATTCCAACCATCTTAAGTGAATTGGATCATTCTGCCTATTTGGTCTTCTGTTGAACAGTCTGTTCTGAAGCCAGCTTGAATTGGATGGCCCCAATTACCTGTCTTTTTGATGATGTAGTAGGCTCTGATCACTCTTTCCAGTAGTTTCGCTATGTGGCTAGTGAGGCTGACCGGTCTGTAACTGCCCATTTTTACTAAGGTCTTTATTTTTCATTGCAATTGGCATAATGGTGGCTTCTTTCCATCTGTTTGGGACAATACCATTCATCCACGAGATGTTAAAGATTTCTTTTAGCCTCTCTCTTCCCTTGTCTCCGAGGTGTTTAATCATCTCGCCGTGGATGCCATCGTCACCCGCCGCCTTGCAATTTTTCGGTTATATGATAGCTTTAGAGATTTCGTAATCTTCAATCTCGAAACATCCTCCGTTTCTCCATCCCATGCAGTTTCTATAACATGCTCTTGTCTGATGTTCAATCTTTTCTCTTTTGATTTCTCTCTCTATCGTGTGGTAAGCTAGACACGTTCGCGTATTCTTTGGTGAAGGCTTCTACTTTCATGCAGTCTTCGTACAGCACTTTCTCTTTCACCTCTCCGGTACTGCTATCCGTTGTTGTTATGGTGAGCACCTTGCTTTGTGTCTTCGGGTGACTGAATAAAGGCGGCACTGAAACGTTCTCTCACGTTCTCAAGTTCAGCGAGAATGGGGAGATCAAAATCATATTAATTAGTTAAATTTCTCAATTACTATAATTTATTTAAGTATTACTGGTATTTATTTATCATCATTACAATATACAAATAGGCTTTTAATAATGAAATTCTCTATGTAATTATATTTTTAATTAGGTACAATAGAACTTTTTGTTAACTACCTTATGTTAAAATCAGGTATATATTATAACAATACACTTCAGTCTAACCTACTATTTAACTATAGTAATGATCAGTACCTATCACACAGCTATTATTTATATATGCAAACTGTTATGATTTTCTTTGAAAAACAAATTTTATAATCACTAAAATACACGATGAGTCTATAAAAAGACACACTTACATATATAAACAGTTTATTACAATTACTCCGATGAAATAATATGCATATATAATAAATAAAACTGACTAAAAATAAGAATATACCATACGGTTTCACACCTTTGAAAGTTATAATTGCAAAAAATATTTTGTGGTATTATATTTATATTTACTATAGTAGCACGACTGACGCGTAAACTTTTATTTTCAATTGCAATATTATGTTATACATTAGTGGTCATAATAAATAAATTAGCCTTAGCAACAATCTTAACTCATAGCATCCCTAAAGCTACATCACTGACACTATTTATCTCAGCTGGGCTATATGGTACTTCATCGTCTAATAAGATGAAAAGAAGTTCAAGTCATCAAAACTGAGTGAAAGATTGTTGAACTATATATGAAAGTACTTACAAATAATTTCTAAAAAGCTATAATAGGTATATACATATATTACTATCATTATTACTACTTAAAAACTAATTAATTATGTATTAGATAAATAATTACAAAAAAAATTAACAATATAATCATTAGCTACTACTCCACAACCTCAATGAATGAATAGAAACGTAAAAATAAAAGAAGCGCCAAAAAATGTAAACGTAGCCGTCAGAATTCGTAAGTATAGGCTGAGCCGTCAGTTTTCGTAAAATACGTCAGAATTCGGCATTCCGGTGCCATCGTCAGAATTCGTACAATAAGTTAAAATTCGGAATTTCATTTCGCCGTCAGAATTAGGATACGGAGTCATATTTCGTATTTACATGTTTAGATAAAATTTGTTTAATATTAGAAGTGTTTATATTCATCAGCGTCAGATTTCGTTAAATTCGTCATAAAGCTTGCTAATCCTCTGTCGGCCATATACAGTAGTCTTTGAACACATATTGTTATTGTTGTGGCGAGAAATTAGTTTTTCCACCAACAGTAAAGGCTTGCCTAGTTAAGGGGTGGCCGCTCCATATTACAGAAGTTATTTAAGGAGGTATTTAAGGTAAAACATCAAAATAACGACAGTTGTAGCGTATTTGGTGTATAATTACTTGAAATCAGTTTACAAATTTTTGGAAAGACAATCAAAAGATAAATACAAGGAAATATTTCAAAGTTGTTGGATAAACAATAATTAAGACACACAAATATGTAGTTATATACATTTTTAATATTGTTTGATGAATGTAAGTAAACCATTCACAAAATTATGGTATAACAAGTTTTGAATACTCATGATAAGTAAAACACACAAATATGTAGTTATAGTTGATGAATGTAAACACATACACAAAATTATGGTATAACAAGTCTTCTAGTCTTTTCCTCGAGAAACTTTTCCTTCTGACGCAATGCATTACTTTTTGACAATAGGGAAAAGTATTATTTCGATTCGTCCTTTTTGACTGTATTATCCGCCTCATTCAAGAAAGAATTTGCAGCTTCCTGGATGCGTCTTTGTTTCTCCATTAACGCTGCATTTTCATCATTCTTTCTTTTCAAGACCTGGAAGTAAAAGAAGTTAATTAATAATGATGATAATATTATAATAAATTAATAATAATTATTATAATATTCGATTTTCACATACCCTTTCTTCTTAATCGTTTGTACTCTGTTCACGGATCCTTTCAAGCTCCAACCATAAGCAGCACGAGCGCCTCTTATCGAACCCAAAAGGCGGCTTGAGAAATCTAGGTGTTTAATCCATTCAGCAGCCTGGATAGCATCGTAGACTTGACGCAGGGCGATGAGTGACTTGTCTTGCATGTTATCTGCAAGAAGTTGCTTGTTGACGAAGAAGCCTATTTCTACCTGTGCTTGTCCTGCGAAGAAGCAAGCAACATGAACAATAGAAGAAAGATGGATATTAAATCAAATGGTTATTTAATTCATCTACATGTTTTATTCTAACAAATTTTAATAAAAATCCACTTGCCATTTAAGACTTTTTATTAGTTGTTGAACTGCATTTTGTCCAAATAAGGTGCAAGAAAGGTATCGAGTCTGTCTGTTCTCCTATCAAAGGATTGAAATTCCACTAAATGCTCGTGTCTAATACAGCCACAAAATTAGTCGTTTTCCTGTGCAACACGTTCACAAAACTCAGACGACAGTCTTCTTGCCCATGAGTAAATTGCTGGGAGAAGGCTTCGAATTTTTTCTTCGAATGAGTTCTCTTCGAGAAAAACATTCTGCGTTACGCACTGTACTGAATCGTAATGGACTCTTTTCTAGCATCTTTCTGACCACTTTCTGCAAAAACGAACAGCATTCCATTCGGAATTCCATCTTCATCCGATCACTGACCTTTTTCGTGTGTATGTAATCTCTTGCTGCGAAGCCAATGTCTAAATCCTTCAGTTGAATTAGTGAATTCTCAACAGAAACATCAATTGAAGACAATTCTCCCCGGTTGATAATCTAGTAAGCTTATCTGCGTGGACAAAGCGATTCAGACGGAGCAAGAGCTTCTTTCCCAGTCTTTACAAAAAAATGCATCATGGGAAATTCTGTCTGAAATGCCACAAGGAAAGGACGAACATCATCGCTGACAGCTTTGAAAAATAAAAATTTCGCCAAGATGAGTGGATCACTACATGCAGATTCTATCCTTGCAAATGATGCCGTATCTGACTTTTTTGGTTTCAAAGCTTAATCCCTTCCCGAAAAGAAAATAATGTAACGTATTGTTCAAATGTTTTTCCAGATTTGTATTATAGCTCTTCCAGCAACTGGTGAGTTCTCAATTCACCGACGTTTGCAGAACTTCAATGAAAATACTGCGTCAGTTTCACATACTCTCTTGAAATCAATTTTTCTGGAAGGCGAATCCTTAAAAAGGTACCAAAAGGACGTTAGCAGTTCATTGAGCTTCCAACCAGTAGTTTGATGGCCTGTTTGGAATGCTCCGTGCAATATATGCAAACCACAAGAGTCACAATCTAAAAACCCAGGTTAATAATCACTGGCTTCGAGTTTCAGCTTATCATAAAATAACCAATTAATACATGGTCTATCCATTGAAACTTGAATAACTGATTCTGGGGAAAGAGGTTCCATTCCGGCATGAAATGCATTCAATAAGTCCACAGCCGTAGCCTTTTCTAGGCAGACAGACGTCCAATAACGAGTTATTACCTGTTTTTTTGTTTCATCCTATTACCGAACATAGAGGTCCATTTGACCTTCTTGAAGAACCTTATTCAGGCTTTCATCAAATGAAATCGCTAACTCAGAACGAGACTTGAGAACTGAGCATGACTGCTGAAGATGGAAGAAAGGAGCTATAACCCATGGACGATTGTGTAACGTATTTTGTCTCTGCCTATAGATAATTTTTTTGCAATGTCACTATCCGGAAACATTTCTTGCAATAAGTCACTTAGCCCATCACACGATCGAAATGGCATGTTTCATTACTACATTGAAATACCATAGAGCTTCTACGTTAGTTGTGGTATCTATGAAATGACAAGCAGGTTTGTAGAATATATGGTCTTTTCGAGTCAGTAGTTGATCTCTAAGCAGAAGCTGGTCCTGAAGTAGAAACCGAACTTGTTGAAGCTGCACCTGAAGTAGAAACTGAATTTGTTGAAGCTGGTCTTGAAGAAGAAACTGAACTTGAAGTTGGTGTAAAGTGAGTAAGAGTTGGCTGCTGTGGTTTAAGTTTTATGGCAGAAGAATGCTTGGAACCATTACAATGAGATCAGAGCCACAATTCCCATCCATGACACAATAAAACTTTCGCAACAGACAATTTGCATTCAGCAGTATATTGATATTTGCTTTCAGCTAACCAGCCTATAAAATCTGGGATATTGAGTCAATTTGGATTGAATTTGGACTTCCACTTAGGCATAAGTTTGAAAAAGAAACAGTAGAAAGTATTGCTTAAAAGCATGCGGTATATTTTGCTTTATATCTTATCAAGCAGCTACTATATAGGGAATGATAAATACATACAATTAGAGCAGAATATAGATGTTGTACCTATATGTTATATTATATGAATTCAAACATATATGTATTATTATATAATAATAATATAAAAAGGAAGAAGCACACTGGCGTAAATAAAAAAATATAATTGATAGACAAAATATTTTCGTCCCATAAGGGACCTCGTCGGTGTCAGTTGTACAAGAAATCCTCCTGGATTGCATATAAGTACTACATAAACAGCACTCACTAACGGATTAACAAGCCAAGAAAGCAATAACTATATTAAAACTGATCTAACATTACAAGGCGAGAGGGATTATGCAATATATAGGAACCGACTTAAACAGAAGGAACATTGCATAAGCTTGTTAGAAACAAACCGAAATGCAAATATGTGTATAAAGGAATAGGAATGTGTATGCATGTGGAGAGTGGTGAATAAACACGAATACGAATAACATGTGTAAACAAAGGTGCAGAGTAAAGAATTACACGATAAACTGCCCTTCCCATCTCTTAATTTCTTCACGAGCGTTCATTTCTGGTTTCTGTTGTCTAATCAGGATGGCCTCCTTGATCCGCGCTTCTGTTGGGTCTTGACTTTCTTCCGATAGAACCGAAAGCTTGGGGGTGCATTAGGACGAAGTGGGACAACGGTCCATGAACAGTGTCGCTAGAATGCCAGAGACCCTACTACCCCATCGGAAGACTTCGGATCTGTTTGTAGATCTTCTTGTTGAAGGTGAAGTATGCGTGCCTGGTGATAATTTCAAGGAGTTGCATGATGTCGTATATCCTCTGGAAGAAGAGGAAGAATGTTTTCAAATTTATGAGAGGTGATGTATTCGCACGCTTTGTGGATAGCGTCTGGGGCTGGGATACTGCGGTGAACGCATGGCCTCAACGTCAAGCGATACGGGGTAGCTGTATTGCGGATCTTGATGGAGTTTCTTTATTTTCTCGATAAGGTCGAGACCGCTAGAGAGGTGCGAAGGAATATGGGATTGAAAAGAAACATGGGCTACCAACCAGGACAACTTATAGCCAGGTGAGCCAAAGCTATTGACGATTGAACGGACTGAGAATTTAGACAGGGAGTTGTGCGTCTTAATCAGACCATAGAAGGAACTGATAGAGGAATGTACGGTCCTGTACTTTAGCCTGGTTACTTTGAGTGGCCACAGGACTAGCAGATGGAGCTCCAAACGTGATTGAGGCACTGTTGAGACTTCCCGGGGTCATAGAGAAGGTACCGGCGGTAAGTAACTCTACAGGATAAGTGACGTTCCACAGCCGCAATATAATTAAGCAGGCTTGTCTAGGCGAGTTCTGTGTGTTATAGACAATTGCCTGCTGTATGTATACATACTGGTTATGTATCATTCTAAAGGTCATAAAGAGATTTATATCAATGAATTTAGTTTTAATTAATATGATTTTTATTTGTTTATTTTGAGTAGTTTTAATTTGTTTATTATTCAAGTTTACAATTTAAGAGTTCAATGCGATAATTATATTTAGAAGGATATCAGAGAGGCTTCAGAATATATGAAGAAAGAGGCTTTCATCAGAGCCAACGAAACCATCAGCATCATATGAGATATTTTCCTCGATTTATTATTCGTTCACGAGTTATTGACGCATAGTTCCATTCCATCGGGATCACTAAACTCCTAAAAAAAGAACCAATTATTCCTGTATTTCAATTTTTCGCAGCTAGAAAGCACCTAACGATAACTTGCAAGCAGCGTCAATTCCACAAATTTCTAAGAAAAGTCAGCGAAAGGGATGACAAATGAGCAGGTTGGGGTTATCCACGAATCCAGGTGGTAAAGTGACATGGCGAACTAACGTTATCACGTTTCATTTCGTTATAAAAATATTGAGGATTTAAAAAACATGTAGTAGAAATATTTTATGTAGTTATAAAACAACAGAACTGTCTGTTAGTAAACTTCTTCCGAATATTTTAGACTCATTGTATGGTATGTGTTTTTGAATACTAAAATGGTGGTTGACTTTTATTGTAGTTTATTTGTTTTCATCTCTCTACTCGCAAAACTGTGTAAATAGCTCTTTTTGTTTAAAATATTAATTACATATTTGTGCATATTTGTACCCCTTTTGAATTTCATATTTTTTACCGTAAATACAAGCTATTGTACAACTAAAAAATATTTGCTGTTGTACATCGTATTCTGTATCCTTCCGCCCATGTATGTTAAATTTAATAATACATATTTAGTAATGACATATGTGATATTTAGTATTTATATTAGCTATTAGTATTAGACACGTCTGAAAAGCTAGGAATATTTAGTATGAATGTGATACCTGGTAAATTTCATTACAAGTTACTTATACAATACTTTTAACAAAGGATGATGCTATTCACCCGAAAAATTTTGGTCAAATAGTCAAAATGGCTATTCACCCGAAAAATTTTGTCAAATAGTCAAAACGGCTATTCCCCCGAAAAATATTGGTTAAATAGATAAAATAGTTGCACAGCTATTTACCCGAAAAAATATTTATTTATTTATTTATTAAACTAGTAAAACAATATTACACGAACAAATATAAATATAATGCAAGTACT
>JAYRBW010134491.1:0-15646 GCA_036023295.1 Invenusta paracnida
AGGAGAGGAGAGGAGAGGAGAGGAGAGGAGAGGAGAGGAGAGGAGAGAGGAGATGGGAATTGTCTCACATTTTGATGTATCCAGTCGGTAGCAGCGCGGACATCTTGGTAGATGCACTTGTAGGACATAAAGGTGGTGCCACTCTTAACTCCTTTGTCGGTGTGTTGATAGTCGGAGTTGTTCGTGAACCAGTGGATCACACAGCAGAGTGCGTACATCTCTGAAGATCAAGAAACGGAGATAAACGGATTTACAGAACTGCATATATCCAATATTCAGAGGTTTACTGTCACAAGTATAGAGGCAAGATAGGTGCAACAAACAACAAGAAAGCATAATGCATTCAAAAAGTAGGAACATATTCCAATTATTGGAATCAAATACTGATTGAAATTATGCTCAAAATCAAACTTTCTGCCAGTTGTATCCTACGGTTCATTTGTTACTTCGTTTATGAAATAACTAGTTGCTATTTAAGCATTAATATGTAAAATAATACTAGTATTGCCACCAAACTCATTGCTAACATTGAAGAATTGTCTTATATGGTTCCATGATTAATTGTATTTAGATGATAGACTCTAATTTATGTCTTTTAGTTTTAGTAGAATTATATTATATAACAGACGCGTTGTGAAAAGTTCAGAAAATCCGATACGAACTTTAAATCGAATAAGAGGCGGCGCTTGAATCGTTATCTATACGAATAGGTTGGCTTACCAGGAAGATGAAAGAGTGTATTGAGAATGTAGATTCTGTTCTCATCAAGCTGCATGAACTTGTTGGGGTAGAGACGTCTTGTTTCGCTTCTGTTAGCAAGAAACATGGAAGAAAGAACTTCACTAACTTCAATTGAAAGTGAACTCTGGATGGCAAGATAATATGTACTTACGGCGAGAAGAAATGGAATCCACGAATACAGAAGAAGATGTTGCCGAATTGATCAAGCTTGAGCATCGTGCCGTATGTCTTGTCGAACCATAGACCTCTGAAATAGAGAGAAAAGGGATTGGGTATTATTAGAGAAGGAAGGAAGGAAGGAAGGAAGGAAGGAAAGAAGGAAGGAAGGAAGGGATGGGGAATGAGAAGAGATGATGACACAACAAACCTGACAGGAAAGGAGGGATCGTAAGTAAAAGTGAGCAATTTTGGTGGATAGCCAATGTCAACTAATCGTTGTTTGATTAGGTCGAAAGCAAGACTTTCATACTGCGGTGACTTGTAGACTGAAAGTGAAGGAGATGCAGATATATACTCAAATAAAATGTAAGTAAACGTTAGATATTTTAGTTGACAGACCTGCCAGTGTATAGTCCATGTCAAAACCAAAGAACTTGATTTTCTCCATGTGAAGACTTCGATTTACAAATATTCTAAAATTAAGAAAATTAGCTTGGAAACAGTTTCCAATATTAAAGAAATAAAAACAGAAGATATACAAATGCATATAATGAATATATATTTAATATGTCTTTAATACCGTAATATCTAATTTTATACACGTAGCAATAGTTTGCTGACCTTTGTAGTGACTGCGTCACATGGGGCGTGTGGGGAGCCACTGTTTTGTGATATTTGGAGACGCTAAAAAAAGAGGAGAGAGAAGAGATGATAAGATCTAATAAAAGAAGAGGTATATAATATCATGTCAGTTAAGAAGAAATTAAACTTGTAATCTACTTTCCCATTGACAACATTGACAGTGATGCGAATATTCACCTGGTGGATGTGGACTTTCTATTGCTCCCATTATTGGTGAGTCCGATGAGTCGATTGGAAGTTCCAGTGCCATGATCCTGCTTCTCGTCGCCATTTAGTTGGTGAGATTGAAGGGTTCTGTCAGGCTCAGTGGCCGATCCAGACTGTTGTGATCCCGACACCTGTTTGTCACCATGCTCTTTATTGTCGGTCATACTATTGCTTCTCTAGAGGATTTATAAGAAGGGTCAAAGAATATGGAAAGAGAATGCAATGCGCTAATTCTTGTGTATCTGTAATTAAAATCTAAGTTTTGAAATACACAGTCACGCTATGTATAAGAAAAAGGTTTCTATCCAACTTAATTCATTAAATGAAACGAAGAAGGGTATTACAGTGTTTAGGTTTCCATAATTTGTTTAGTTTATTTGTTGTGCAAATATTCTCAGATTATTATCTGCTTCTTCCTGTACCTTTATTTTCAAAAAATGTATACAGTCATATCAAATTAAAACATATTTTTAAACTAATAATTAAATAAATATATGATTACAATTTTCTGGGTATCTTGGGTACACTTGGAAAAAATTTGGGAACACTTGAGTACACTTTGGTAAACTTGGGAACACTTGGATACACTTGGGTACACTTGGGAACACTTGAGTACACTTTGGTAAACTTTGGAACACTTGGGAACACTTGGATACACTTGGGTAAACTTGAAAAACACTTGGGTAGACTTGGGTAATCTTAGATACACTTGGGAACACTTTGATAATCTTGGAAACACTTGGATACACTTGGGTAGACTTGAATATATTTGGGTACACTTGGGAACACTTGAGTACATTTGGGTACACTTGGGAACACTTGGGCAATCTTAGGTACACTTGGGAACACTTGGATAATCTTAGGTACACTTGGGAACACTTGGATAATTTTGGGTACACTTGGTTACACTTGAGTACACTTGGGTACACTTGTGAACACTTTGGAAATCTTGGAGTATTTGAAAACACTTGGGTACACTTGATAGAAACTTTCCAGTTTTGAGCAGTATTTTATGTAGGGAATAAAAAATCATCTTGAAATAATTTTCATGGGCAATGGTAAATACAATATATTCTAAAAATTAAATACTCTTAAATACTCAATTTGATATTGTTTCAAAAATATTTCATTTTTAACAATTATACAAATGAAATCTCTGGAAACCATGTAATACAATTAACAACTTTATAATAAATACTTAAGATTCAAAAAAATTATTTCCATAATTTAATTTTTTTGACAACTCCAATCAATAATACCAACAATCTATTGTCAGATTAAAGTGGTATAAACTCAATGTATGCATGTAGCAAGATGATTGAAGTTTTAAGGAGAGCAGTAGCCAGGTGGGCAGGACTCTTTCCTTCAAACCTAAAGGTAGCAAGTTTGAACCCCATGTACATATTCCTGGCTTTAATTTAAACTGATTTGCACTGCAGCATTGAGCATATTATCGATTGATTAGTTGAAACTTATGACAACTTATTAATTTTTGATTTAATAAACTTAAATTAAAAATATAACTTAAATTTGATAAGTATTTATTATATTTCAAATAACTATAGTTTTAATATTTTTTAAATGTGTTAGAAAATTTCCAGCATACATATTACAAAATATTTCTGATACAAATATTTATTGATATATGATGACTCGAAAAGTTCATCTTTAGGATATTAACATATGCTAACTGTAACAATAATTAATTTTGTTTACAAGTACTTAAAAAGTCGTTTAAACATGAAAAAATATGCATTTTATTTAGAAATCATAACATGCATTTATTTGACTTACAAACATAGTGCTTAAAAATGATTGTTTAAACATTAAAAGTTAAGTATAGTGAAGGTAATATGTATCACGAATTATTAGCCAATTAGACTACCATGAAAAAATTTTCTAAAAAATTTGGCTCTGCACTGTGGCATTGATTGAAAAAGTGTATTGAGCAGACTCAGTGTGGTGGTAGTCCATATTTGTTGACTAAAACGCTACAGGTGATCCATACTATCCATTACTTATGATTGGAGTCAGTCTAGATCGAATGAAGCGTTGTTGTTTACATTGAATAAGGTGAACGAGTGTTTCATCACTAAAACAGGTTCGCCTCCAATCAGCTATTGTCTGTCCACCATTGTTGTTCTCAAGCCCATTGAAGTCGTTGTAAACGACAGTCTGCTGAAATACAGGGCTTCTTCCTTGCCACATACGATTTAATTCCACCAGAGATGAGTCTCTTTTCAACTGTTGGCAGTTAAACATGTCAGCCAATTGGTAGTATCCATTGTCTTCTTAATTCGCTGCTACCCAATCTGGGGTTTGTTAGAGCATCCATGGCAAGGCACTTAATTATCTCGAACCTTTGTTATTCTTGGATGACCAGAACAATGGATATCTTAAGCTGACCCTGTTTGGAAAACTTTGATCATCAGATCACAAATTATGGCTGAGTGGACATTGCATCTCAAACTCGGAGCCCAGGTAGGAATACCCTTCCAGTATCAAAAAATTAATTTGAGAATGTTGTGCAAGTTTCAGTTTTGGCCAATTCAATAATAACTGCTATAAAACATCCTTGATTGATTTCATTACATAGCCTATATTTGGAAATTCCTGAGTTATTTTCGTGTGATTCATATGTACATATATTTATAGCAATTACTTATTAGCTAAAAATGTAGCTTAATGTATAATCCATTAAAATATATTCATATTATGGCTACTTTTTACAGAGGTTGAATATATATATATAAAATCAAAAAATGAATAATTATACTATAATCATAATAATTTAAATAATTTAAAACTATTTTATCATTATCTTATAAATTAAAATATTATTGATAAATATATAAAATCAAGATAAATCAAGATAATTATGGTTTTAATAATAACTAATATGTAGTTCAAAGTCAAAAGTTTTTATGATATAACAGATATTCATATCTAATTCATGTGGAAAATTCGTTAACTAAAAACTTCTTCATTGAACAAAAATATAGTTTAGATAAGAGAATGATGAAGACATATATTCAATGTTTGGTTTTTTTTAAACTATATATACAATAAATAAAACCCAACTGGCAGTATAAATAAAAATAACAAAATTAATGTTTTGAAAAATAAAAAAGTAGTCTTTATATCTCTGTCTATTGAATAGTATCATGGTTATCTGATGAAAAATATATTCAAAATGGAATAGAATGGTATTAGAATATATTTATTGGACTTTATTTACCAACTTGATGAAACAATTAATTACTGAACAAAAATTATGTTAGTGTTTCCCATTTTCAACTATGATTTTAATAAAAAAATGAATAGGAAATAAAAAAATAATAAAGATTATAAATTTATATATGCTGATTACAAAGGTTATAACAAGTATAAATTAATTATTTTATTTTACTTCAATAACAATTTACATTGATAAGAATCTATGATAAGAACAGGCTTAGAAAATATTGATCAAATTTGATCATTTTTACAAAATATATGTTTTATTTGTTTAACTAAAATAACATGAGATATACTTCCAAATACAGACCTTCACCCCAAAACTTAAAAAATCTAATAAATGTAAAAAATCATACAACCTTTTTTATTGTATTAAAAATATAAAATATGTAAATCATATATTTACTCCATAGACACTGTATTACATACATACTCTATTTATAGTATAGCGATTTACATACAGTATATATCATATGGTTAACTCATTTATAATATGTCCAAACCATAGATTTAGGAGATTAGATATTAATTTTATCCAAGTTTTATTAAACAGACAATAAAATACATTAAAAATTAAAAGTAATTAGATAATACAAAAAGATAAATAAATGTATTCATTTTATTTATTTAAAGCATCAAATTAGCATGACTATATATAGCTTCTTTAATTTGTTAGAAAAAAATTATTTGCTAGGATTAAAACTACCTGGTTGTCCCTAAAGAAATCTTGTAATATTCTGCAATATTTAAAAAAATATATTTTTTAATCATTCAAATGCATTAAAAAGTAAAATAATATATGCTATATACAGAGTGGGCCAGAATTCATGGGCACATTTCAAATTATATATTTTTTAAATTCTCATTTAAAATTTTCCTTGCACCGTCAGCAATATCATTGTTTGGCCTTATAGAGTGGTATAAATTAGTCGAGGATCGTTTTGAAATCTTCTCAGAGATCTTAAAACAAGGCCCTATATTCCAGGATTGCTACAGGCTCTCTCTGAGGATGATTTTTATCACAGTGTGAAGATATGCAATATTTTGTTTGGTTTATTTGACGATGATCCTCAAATGCAAGACCAAATAATGTGGACAGATGAATCAAAGTTCACATTAAGTGGCCATGTTAGCCACCATAATTGTGTAATATTGGCCCCAGAAAATCCACATTTTAGAGTAGATCATGATTTTCAAGCACCAGGTCAAATGGTTTGGGCCAGATTTTCATCACAAGGAATTGTTGGCCCCATATTTTTGATGATAATGTTAATGCCAGAAATTATCTGAATTTGCTAGAAGAGAATGTCTTTTCTTTGGTGCAAGTGAATTGGTACAGTGAATTGGTTTATGCAAGATGGGACACCTGCCCATTATGCTCTTATTGTCCACAATGTACTTGATGAGAACTTCACCAACCACTGGATTGGACGATGTTGTCTTATCAAATGGGCCTCTAACCCTAACCCCTTGCAACTTCTTCTTGGGCGGTTATTTAAAAGATAAAGTTTATGGGAGAAGCCCCAGGACTCTTAATGATTTGAGACAATACATCCACAAAGAAGCATCTGCAATTCCTATTGAAATTTGTGAAAAAGTCTTTAGAAGTGTCAGATCTCGATTGCAAGAGTGTGTAGCTGCCGAAGGACAGCAATTTGAGTATTTGAAATGACTGATTCATGATTTATATATGTATGTTTCAATGACTCATTTATAATTCATTAAATACACTTCTTTATTCATTAAATACACTTCTTTATTCATTAAATAAACTTTTAGTATGCAAAGAATTTAAAAAATATATAATTTGAAATGTGCCCATGAATTCTGGCCCACCCTGTATATCTAACCCCTGTGCCACTAAGACCTTTATCCAATCCCCGAACATTCCAGATTTTTATAATAGTTGTATATTGGCATACTTTATACTTATTATACTTATTAATCATTATTGATCATTACTCAAAATTAGTTTAACTAATTTGTGCAAACTTTTAAAGAAAATAAGTAATATACCTATAAGGAAATATAATGACCAGTCTTCTAGTGCTCTGATAAATATTGTTACACCTGATAATGATTTCCCACCACAACCAATTCTCAAACAAGAATATACTAATTGAGATTTTGTACTATCTACATCAAATACTCCATATTCCATAGACTCCTTGAGCAAGTATCACCTTCAAAATTCTGCAATTTGTCCACATTGTGATGATCCCTATTCACTTACGTTTATGTGCAAGGTATTGATAGTTTTCATTGGCAATGTCATTCATGCAATTACATGCAATCAATTTGTAAAGACTCATTCTTCTCTAAAAGACATCTCAGTCTCATGGAGCTACTAGATAATATGATATATGATACATAAGAATGTAAGAAAGGAGATGGTGCTTTCCAGAAGTTTTAGTTTGCCAATACCAAACAATATTCTTTATAATTTTGCTTAAACCCATTTCATATTTAAATGAAACATTTTCTTTTTGAATTTCTTATTTTTCTATTTAAGCAAATATTTACTGAAATTTGAAAAAAAATGCATATGCTGAAATATAGGATCACTAGCAATATACCTAATCAACAGTATTTTGAATTTGTGAATATTAAAACTATTACAGCTAATTATTAAAAATAATAACCCATCTATTAAATGTAGACACATGACTCCAAATAATTTAAATTTTATAAGAAATTATTTTGTTATGCAATACTGCAGATAACATTCTTCTGTATGTAAAATCAAAGCAGGAGTATTAATTACTTTAAATATGTCTACTTATCATTTCCACATAATTTAGTATATACTTATTCTATTATACTTATAAGTCTAGAATTTGTTTCCGAAAAATATATACGAGAAGACTTCAGAAAAAGACTTGTTCTCTTCTGATAGGTCATTGTTTATAAATTATTATACTACAGTGTTTTAATAAAGATATATTTATAACTAGAATTTCTTTTTGAATCATTTTGGATGCCAAATTGTGTTTGTTTTACATTTCAAATAATGCCTATTATATGTTAAAATAACACATGTAACACACGACTTCTAATTTACTTTTAAAACTTTATTTTTTTTAAACTGTTACACCAATCAAATTAAAAATAACAAAAATTGGCCTTTTTGTATGTTGTCTTTTATATATTGTAAGAAATTATTAATAAACTACCGAAATAATTTTGACAATACTACATACTATTAATAATATACTAGTATTTTAATAAATGTATAATATTATATGTTGGCAATTCATAGTATATTAGGTAAATTATAATTTTTATTGTGTTTAGAAATAACCGGAAATAATATTTATTATAAAAAAATCTTTGGTTTTCATAAATAATCATTTACTAAATTTTTGACACTTGTAGGTATAAATTTAACTTTCACATATTACATTATGCAATATATGTATGTACATGTATACAGTTTTATTAGAGTATTTTTGATAATGACATATTGATATTTTATTATTTTAGATATGAATCGGATCTTGTACAGGATAGAATCCAAGAACTAGAGTCAGAAAGAAGAAAGCTTCAAATGCGCCATATTAGTGTAAAAAAGGTATATTTTTCTTGTGCGAGTCTTGTATAAGATATTACATTCTATCATTACATTTATTATTAACGTTGTTATTCATGTCCTACTATAATTTACTGTTCATCGCTTTTCATTTCTTATTGTTTCATGCATTCTGTTTTTCACATTTTCGTATTTGAAACATATCTAAAATTAATTTTTTATTGGTTTTTATTACAAACGCGTAAAAGTCTTTTCTATGTCAGTTATTAATTTTTACCTAAAATCATATATTTAAATTAATTTAAAAACAGAAAACGTTTATGGTAGTTTTTGTTTATAAAGTGAAATAATATTAATGTTTACACCATAAAATGCTATATTGTTGTATAAAATGCTGTTAAATTTATTGAAAAGGAACAGTTTGATAAGATTATTTAAATTATTATATCTTTTTAATGTATAGACCATTGCATATAATATTTTAATAGTCTGTATATTCTACTAAACTACTTTAAATGATGTTTATCAATACTGTTTCCGGTTTGATTCGTTTATCTTCTGTTATCAGTTCAATTTTACACTATCATTGCATTATTTCAACACTTGCTAATTCAACAATTATTATTTACCGTTTTAGGAAGTTTCGACGAATCGTCTTACTTCCAATTCCTTGGACGTAGCAAACAAATCCCTAAAATCTCAATTGGCTACTGTCTCCTCTTCAGGAGATTGCGGTCCAACTGCAGCGGTACAAGAGACGGAAAATCACCTTAAAGAAATGCAATTTGTGGAATCTCTGTTGACCAAGGACAATTTTCGTCTCCTTCAAAAGTATCCAGAGACCTCCCTAGGTCAGTTAAAAAAATTTAATTTGTATATTTCAATTAAAGGTCATAGAACAAATACTATTTTCAAGAATCGTCCCAAGGTAATAATGTATTGAATTGATAATAAAACCTCCATATACTCAATCATGGATGAACACGAGTGATTTTTTTATAAAATTCTGTATTGTTTCTTAATTAATCAGTACGTAGTATGGATAATTTTATTAATGTGTTTCTTTTAATATGTATGTATTTATAATTTTTATAATTAAACTAAGTAATCTTAATATAGTATTAGAATTGAAATTGAAATATTTGATTTACAAAATTATTCATCAACTTCTGGTTCCTATTTCAGACAGCAAACTTCAAGGGCTTATTCAACATTGTCGTACAAGTTCCACTGACAATAAAGGTGATTGGTTTGAGATGACCATATAAGACTGCTTTACTAAGCATACTATACGTACCTACACGTATTACACAGCTTTACTATGATTTCACCTTATCTCTATTGGATGAAGCGATGCTTATTATGATATATTTATTTTCACATCAGTTGTAGTTGTGTAGGCTGTCTTGCTACTGCTTTTTGTTATTTCTTCCGGTTATGTATATACTCATACTGGTGTAATGTGTTTGGTTATTTATCCTTTGTGGTGAACAACAGCATTGAATCAATGCATGCTATATAATGTTGATCTACTGCTAGTAATCAGAATCTTTAGCTGAACTGCAGATTTCAGTGTTGGTAACTATAGAGTAGAATAGTTATTATTTAAATCATTATTTTATAAGTTTTATACTATACTATAGTATATGTATATACATATTTATCGTTAAATATAAAATTAGTATCTATTAATTTCATTTTTTTGTGATACTTTAAATAGAAACGCATTATTTTCTGTGTATGTACTGTTTTCCAACTTACTATGCAAATTAAACAAAAAGCTATAATAATACATACTTGTATGAATTATAATTTCGTATTAGCCGTATTATAATTTTGGTTTGTTACTTTTTCTGCGTTAATTTGAAGCTACGTATATATACATATTTCAATTACAGAATCCAATAACCACTCGTGTGATGATTCCGAAGAGTCTATCCACTCACTCTGTTGCAAGTTTAAAGATGCTCTTTCACGATATAATACGAAGGTAGTTAGCTTCAATAATTAATGTTGATTTGAATTGGGTTATGTTGAGTTATACTATATTACGATATTATGTCCTATAATCGATACATGTATGTTTTGTTAAACACTTACTATAGTATAATTTATAAATTATTGAAATATATTAATTACAGACAAATTTTTATCCTTTCGTGATTAGTTTCTCTCTTTTTCTATATTGTTCTTCTAAATATAAATCAATTAATAACATCATTTACAAAGTTTTTGTGTCCATTTCTTCCATCCATCATTAACCTTGTATATTGTATCATGGAAAATGTTGATATAATTAAAATAATTTTTACGTAATTTAATGTAGTGAGCTGTCCTTATATTGTTCTTTGTGACTCAATAAATATTATTTCATTATTCAATTATTTTGTGATATTTAATTTTAACATTTAAAAATTTTCTGCTGTATAAAATATTTTGTAATTAAACAAATGAAAAATGAAACTATTTTTCAATGCAAGAATAAATCTTATAATATAACATATGATTTTTTTATTTGTCCAATTTCATATTTATTGTACATAATTTCTAACAATAACAAATAAATGTTATAAGAAATATGTTGCAAAATACAATATTATTGTAACGTAACTCGGTTATTTATGGAAATTTATAAGGTATACAACACACTACTTCAGTTTTTGTTTATCTTAATAATATCTATTTCTATTAAACTTTATTTTTGCAGAAGTCAGTTTCTCCATTTTTAAGTGTCTTATTTATTATTGCATATTATTGAAATTTTAGTTCTACAATCTTCAATAATAATAATAATCAATAATATTTAATAGGAATAAATATTTAACTAATTTTATTGATACACTGTTTATGGGTTTTTATAAATTAACTTATCTTACCCTTAACATTTATAATGCCTATATATCCTCGGTCTGTAGTACACCTTTATACTGGCTATCACTTTTGCAGGTACCGCGGCGGTTAGCTCTGGGACGTCAGTTTGAACATCTTGACGAAGATCTCGCGGATGTCCTGTCGAAGACAGCGCCTCTTACCGGTTTGAACACTTGTATTCTCGAGGAGTCCAGTAAAGGTGGCGAAGTTATCCTTGTTCACGAAGATCCCCACGAGGACAGTAGTACGGACAGTTCGCAATATAACAGTGATATTGATGCCGACAGTTAGTTACCATTATACCTGGTTCTCGAAAACTTTCCAAGCGTGCCAGTTACTTTTTATATTATACATACGATATTTACACATATTTTTATTAACTGCAATACTGTTGCCGTCACACAGCTTTACATAACTTGCATAACGGTTACTGAAATCAAAAGCTCAATCTTAGTATTTGAAAAGTATAGCGAATAACTTAAGTTTACTATCATACATTATTTCATATTCAAACGTGCTCATATTGAGTACTGTTTCGTTGAGGGGAAGTATTTTTAAACAGTTAGCAAGGAATTCTACGTCTAAACCACTACATAATATACTTTGAAGATAACCTTCTATATTATATTTTTTCATTTTAGTTTGTAGGCAATAAAATGGCTTACATTTTACATAGGATAACTCTGGGGCATATTTTAAAGATATTTTAGCCAAAGCGGATTGTACGTCTATTTTCATGTAGTAATGCAGTGAAGTTTTAATTACCTGTCACATTTCTTAATATGACATGTTAACCTAGGATTTTACTATAAACACGGATACAAATGCTTATGCTGTCTTTTTCTATTAGGAACACAGCTATTATAACAACTTGGCATTCGATGTTATAAATTGTCATAACTATTTCTACCATTTTTGTGTACAAGTTTAGTCACAGGTGCTAATAGTAACACTGTCACATTTTTCAGTGTTACAATTTCATTTTGGAAGCATTCCTTTTACATTATAGCTTATGCTTTATCCATATACACCCTTAATATGTTAAGAAAATAACCTTTCAATAATTTCTTTTTTGAATTATCTTTTCCCGCAATATTTATTAAACCAAATTCCAGTTTAATTGCAGGATAATCTTTTCATTCCATCTTTTTATTAACTTTGACTTAAAGTTATATATATCTAGCCAAAATTATACTATATCAGCCAATACCTTTGAACCTAAGAACGTCACCCAAACTTTTAGTAACACGTTTAGTGCTATATTTGCATCCTTTGCAAACATGGTGTCATGATATCCACGCAATGTCAATACTTCTATATACTATACTTTTTATACATAAAGTACATAATAATTTATCTCTCTTGATTATTCTTAACAAAGTTTAACATAGTTCATTTTTGAACATCCATTTGCAGAATGGTATTTAAATTGTGCTTCCTTATTTTCTTATTTCTTGTACCTTATTTTGTACCACCGAAGGTGATAATATTTGAATTACATACTGAGTTTAACTGAAATGAAGAATCTGTTTTCAGTTACCAAACATTTTGTTGACATTCAACTTTTAAATTGTAAAATATAACTCTTTATTTCAGAATATATGTTAAAATAATGGGTTATTTGGACTGCTTTACATTTACATTAGAAAGTAAATTAAAATAATAATATACTAATATAATACCCATATTGATAATATTTTCGGTATGAGAAATACTAAAAAATATATTATTTCATAGTAATTTATATATTCTCGTTTCTAGAACATTCTAAATTTGTAAAATTCGCTTAATATGTGATGTAGCTATTGCTGCCAATATTGCACAAAAATATACACCATACCATTTCTATTATTTGTTTTTATTCAATATTTGTTTAATCTTGGGTGATTTTAACAAAATGATTATGATTTATTCATTGTATGATAAGAAGTATTCTATTTCACGATTAAAATAATATTGTTGAATATTTAAGGTTTTTGCTTTGGTACCTATGTTTGACATCCATATCCAGATTGTTCTTAAACAATTAACGTAAAATTTTAACGTTAAACATTTTGTACGTTAAAATTTAAAAGGTACAAAAACTAGTTTAGAGATGATGTTACATAATGCTAATAAAGTAACATCTGTTGTTTTGATTAATGAGAGATACATTTTATTGTCAGCCATTTCACTGGCCTTGTTCCTTGTGAGCTGAAGCATTGTGATTTAAAAAAATAATGCAGCGTTGGCAAATATTTTGGGTGTAGCATTGATGGCAGACACAAGAGTGCATATAAAATAAAGAAAAGTGAAATAATTGTCTATCAGTACCATATTATCTATTTATTTCATATTATTATGGAGTTATTATTAATCTGATATGAACAATACTTGATCGGTTAATTATTCTGAAACTCCGATTTTCGGCTTTTTACCTAGATATGTATTTATTGTTTGCGTCAGCTGGAATCGACATAAATAATATATGTATATATTATACAAATACACTCTTTGACAGCAAAGTAATTGAAGCAACATACAGTTGTATAACACATTAATATCTATGTATTCTCTTTGTATTAAACAGGTATATATATCATAATAATTACATATGGGCAATTCCAATTTAATCACTACTTTTCCGATTACAGTCAAATACCGATAATGCGTACCTCCCAGGGAAAAGGAAAAAGTACGCATTTTCGATATTTAGTTTATTTCATTAAAAAATATATATGTATATATAAAAATGACTTTATATCTAATTGAATTTATTTACTGCTATAAGTAGTCTGGTAATGATAACACAACATAGAGAAAAGAAAAGCATATAGACAGTCGATAACATATAATATTTCCCTCCTTGCGCTGATTAAATGTATTGAATTTAAAAACTAATGTGTTTATACCGATTTTACTGTTTAAAAAAGCATATAATATATTTAAATCAAAAATATATAAAAGTAGGTCATACGCATTATTGATTCTGAAACACTATATTATTTAATTGGGAAATCGAAAAGGTATGCAGTACGCATTATCGATACGATTTAACATACGAAGTAGTTGGTTAATTGAAATTGTACGCATTAGTGGTGCATACGCATTATCGGTGTTTGACTGTATAGCTACTTATAGACATTATAAAAATCAAATTGTAGTTCTCAAGCAAAAATCGTTTTATTTTATTAATTTGTCATTGTCGAAAAATAACTTGATTGACTCATTAATCTTTTATTCGGGATTAATCTTTTGTATTTTTAGAAATACCTATAATTTTATATATTATTGTTTTGTTTAGAGATAATTTAATATTTTACGGTAAAAATGTTTATATTTGATTTTATGTTTGATTCGTTTATTTGAATTCCTACATAGTTTTTTATTGCTTATTTCTCTTACAGGAACTCAAAAACAAGCGTTCTTCGTGAAATTTACAACAGAAAGGTTCCCGATTTATAGAGATATAATATATTAACATACATTTTTTGTGCAATTATTGTTAATGTATATTTTTTGTACAAATAATTTTTTATAATTATGTTTACTTAAATAGTTATTTTGTATTTTACTCAATATACATTATTAACAAATGTATTTATACGAATTTCTTATTTATTTCCTAGTGTTATATATAATTCGATGAAGTGAAGAGAAATTTGTTTCATACCCGGGTTTAGGGTACATCTTGTTATTCACTATTAAATTACAAGGATAAACTCTTTCTACATTATACGTTACACGTCATTAAACATAAATAGACATGGTATAATAAGAGATAACCTCTCCCTTAATAAACATATAATAAGGACTTTGGAACATGAAATTAAGCGGTACATATATGAAAGAGCATTATTGACGAAATAAGAACTAAATATAACATTGTCCAACTAAGATGTTATTATAACTAATTAAAATAAGGAAGTAATTAATACATAGGCAGATGCCATTTGTAACAAGGCTGATCATATATAATATCAAGGGTGGCTAACATTGTTACATTGACATACTTCCTATTTTGATGTTCTTCTGAAGGCTTTTTTTACAAATATCTTAAGTTAATTATTGCTAAACAGAAAGTCTGCACATTAAGTCAATTCAAAATACAGATAAAAACTATATATTTCGAATAACAATGCCTTTATTGTAACATAATTACATACTAAAAAAATATAAAAAAGAGTTTTATAATATAATGTATTGCTATTTATCACCGTTTCTTAACCCTTCATAGACCGAGGGGGGGGGGGTAACTATAACCCCCCCCCCCCCCACCCC
>JAYRBW010134502.1:0-15646 GCA_036023295.1 Invenusta paracnida
ACATAAGTACAATAGCATCTTCAGTGTAGATAAGATAGTTTTGCAGATGGGATAGTTTCGATGAATTACAGCGATATGATAATACCTGCATGCTATATGGACACACCAACTTAGACTACGTATGCATTAGGAATGCAGGATGACTACTAAATATCAATAACCAATACACTAACTAACAAAATTCGATTTCAAATTTTATATAGCCGTTGGGCAGGTGAACTTTTCCAACTTTTTAAGAACTTTGCTTCAGTCTAATTTTACATATCAACGAAACAAAACAAAACAAGTCAAGTCAAGTCAAGTACATACTATTATCAACAATAAAAGTCCTATTTTTACGTGGAAGGTACCTTATTTTCAAATATCTTCTCGTTGAACATCTTAAACAGCAATGCGACAAGATTCACTCTGTTTGTCTTAAAACTCTTCACATACCTAAAATAAAAATATAAAATATGAGCTAACAGACACAGAAAGTAGGAAACCAGAAGAAACTAACTTTATAGCAGACGAGTCTCTTTGATGAGTTGAATCAATATCTGAACTGAGAGACTCGAAGAATGAAAGCGTTGGCGTTGCAACTGTTCGGTCAGTTTGTGGTATACTGTGTTTTGATTTCAATTTGTCTTTCACTGCTGAAAGTGGTGTCGATATTTCTGACAGGACAGGAAGACGTTGTCGTTGATAACTTTCGGGAGAGTGTCCCTTCTTTAATATGTAGGCTTCGTTTTTTTCTATTTCATCTTCTTCTTCAGACGATTGCTGATCCTCATCGTCATTTTCTTCTTCTTCTTGAGAGCTGTCTATATGACTGCACAAAACATTAACATGCTGTTACTAACGCATACATAAACACACTATCATAGAATAAAAAGTTTAAAGAGATTTGTTTTCATGTTACGTTTTTAAGAAAGCTCTGATTTGTTGTAGAAATTGATTTTGTTTAAATACAACTTACTTGATATATATAATATTTACATATGTAACATTTTTCTACATACTAAAGAATGACAATTATTATGCTCTAAAATTGAAGGGATGTCATATTAACCCAAGCAATGTTCAGTGGATAAAAGTTAATGCCCTTTAGCTTTTCTCCCACGCAGTTTCTGCAAGTCGAAACTTTTTATAGTCTGAGTAATTTGCTTATCAACTGTCTAAAATGTACAAATTTCTATCTAACTATTTAAGCTAGATTATTTTGGCATTAATGAGATTGATATCACTATTGAAAGCTGATAGCTGCCATAGTAATAGAAGCTCGCCATTATCAGCATTCTATAAATATGTATTTTATTATCAATAATATTGACAAGCAAATATACAGAAGGAAGATCTTCTATCTTTTCGGGATTTTAGATTCACTTGATTCATTTTTTCACTCATATAACATGTTTAGGTTATTATTCCCATTGTGTAGCAATGGTTATGTTAGTAAAGAAGAAAGATCTTTCGAAGTAGGTTCTTGAAACCGAATAATTCATCATGCAAATCAGCAACCTCTTTGACATGATAAACGTGGCCCTGTTTAATTTTGAGCACAAACGTAGTATTTCATAAGATAAAAAGGATGATAAATGTATGCAACTGGAAGAAATAGATCGCACAGAAAATTTAATCCACAATAAAAGTATAACACAAAGATCATGATGCCATTTCTGTAGGCTCTGATAACTACCGATGATGGACTAGTTTGTGAGTAGTTGCTTTATCGATAGTTTTCGATTTATATAAATTAGGCGCTTGAATTAGGAATGCTTTAGGAATATTATATTTAGATAAATCTTTGAACCCTTTTGCATGCAATATTAATTAATATTTAAATAGTAATACGTTCTAATTTATATTAATTGTATTTCTACATAAACTTTATAGCCTACAAAATTTTGCCGTCGAGTATAAGAATTTAATACATTTTAATAAATATGAGAGCAAGAAAGAGAGAATGATTTCCTTGCATATTCGTGAAAGTTTTGGAATGATTATAATATTAATGACCAAATAAAAAAACAAGGACACAAATTCGTTTAAAATTAGTATCACTGTATTACGGAATTATTTTTTACAACATTCGACGCTTTGCTACACAACATTCATAACAGATATTTCTGAATTCTTTATTCCAGCATAATATGGCGACTGATTTTATTTAGTTTAAATGTTATGACAATTCTAGGCGGTAAGACCGTGTCGACGGTTGTCATGATGTAGAACAGTTGAAGTATAACATATTCTCCCTTCTCAAACAAATATCACACTTTAAAAATGGATTCCGCATCTTATAACAAGTTACTCTGAAATTCAGGTTTTGCTCAAGTTACCCCTTTTCCCTCCGAAATATGTTGTAATTTTATTCAAATATTACTTTTAGAGATGTATATAATCTTTTTCAACCAAGAACTAAAAAAGCCACAAGAAACAATTTCAAAAACGAACTTTTTTATAAATTATAAAAATTACTGAATATATATATTTTGCTTTAATCATTGTACACAATTACACTGGTTCATTACTGTCAAATTGATGCGATTCCCATATAATAAAATTGAAAAAAATAATATACAGGGTTGGCCAAAAGTCACGCATTATGGGCAAAAAGACAATATGCGATAACTAATGTATTACAATCAAGTATATTTACTGTAGTATCCTTGGTAGGTGGTCTATCCAGATATTCATCATTAAAAATATTAGCAGCTGATTGATAAGATACATTGTTTTTAGCATACAAAAAAACCAAACTCACACGTTGTAATTTATTTGTAACCGATTAATTGATTAATCTTTTCTTGGAATTTCCAGTATAATTTTAACTGGTTTTTCTTTTTAGATGTACCGTAATTGTTCTTAAAACGTGATTTACTTCTTATAGTGTAAGTATACCTACTTGCAAATATACTTGATTGTAATACATTAGTTATCACGTCATATTGTCTTTTTGCCCATACTGCGTGACTTTTAGCCCACCCTGTATAGAGAGCTCAAATTCTACTAACATTTTGTGCAATAACGATAGCCCTCGACTGTTTTTCAGTGTTTTTAGTTGCATTTGGGCTCCCAATATATTATTTGGCTATGTTGTATTATATATCGTTGAACGTGAACGTTTAATTAAGTTTTTTATCAGATTGTTCAATATATATGTTTTAAAGAAAATCTAATTAACATTTTTTTATTGAAATGGCGAATTAAATATTCGATTATGTACTCATAAACTAGACAAGAAAATAGTAGTATGGCACCTTTCTTTCACCCAGACACGTTACGATGAATAATAAAAAGCAGAAATGAATTTCCTATTTATCCTTTATTAGGACTCAATCACATTTTAAACTATAAACATTAAATTTACCAGAATCAAGTCTCTTACTAGATGTTCGTTACTCTGTAACGCAAATTAATTAAATTAAGTATAAGTTCAAGAGTGAAAAGTTACCTTTTTCCAAGAACATCCAAATCCGAATGTTCACTAGTTGCATCAGAACCTTCAGAGCTGCTGTCAGACCATATTCTATAAATTCATTAAAAAAATTCAGAATACATTTCAGCAAGTGTACGTACAGCTAACATATTTCATGAGTATAAAATTAAAAATACAAACCAGATCTGATAAGAAGTGTTAAAATTGTCATTGCTGTTTCAGTTTTGAATTAAGTAAAAACATTGTGATTTGCAACGTTTTGCACAACCAAATGTGTACTTAACATATGTAAGAAACCATATGCACGTACATATTATTCATAAAGCTTTTAAATCTATTAAATGATGATGCCATTTGCATTCGAAAGATATTAATTATAAAGTAAACATTTTATATACATAGAATGTAAATGCTGTAAGCAGTTTGAAATAAACTTTTAATATCTGCTGTATATATTTAAGTCTGTGTTTAGCTAAAATAGTTAAAGGTTTGAGAGTATAAGCATTTATTTATAATTATAAATGTATGAAATCTACGAAATAAAAAATGCATCTTACTTTTCTTTCAATGTTGACAAGGCTGTTCGGTTTGAATGTGGTTTACGCGGTCTAAGAGACTCGTTACGCAATTCTGAATTGACGTGAAGATGCAGTTCCAGAGCATCATCTTCCTCCTCTGACAGTGTCTCGTCATCGGGAACAACAAAACTGTCATCATCCTCAGATCGTTTACCCGCCTTACTTGAGAGCTGAGGTCGTTGGGAGGTCTTCGTCTTTGCTGCCGCTATCAGATTCCGCTGCTTGAGAAGAAAGTTGTCAAATTCTCCATCGGAAGACGAGGACAAACTTCGATCGCCAGCAGCCTGTGGAAGTTGCTCTAAAAGGGGTGGCGATGGCGGTTCCACTTCTTCCTCTTTTTCTTTGATTTTAGTCTTCAGGGGGCTCGCTTTGGAAGTTTCCTCGCCTCTTTTCTTAAACCGAGTAGAAATAATCAACTCAGAAAGAGGTGTTCTTACGGCCGAAATTGAATCTTCTTCTGCTGTTGAACTGTCCTCGTTCTCTCCAGCGTCGTAATTTGATGCACCTCTTAATGGCGTTGTTAGCTTCTTTTTCGTATTCTTACTACTGGTGCTGCCGTAAGATTTTAAATCTTTCCTTAGTGGGGTTTTACTCTCAACATACTTACGGGTACAATCCGGATTCATACAACTCTTTCGGTTTTTGTTTTCAGTGTGAGTACAAGCTGGTATGGAGTT
This sequence comes from Invenusta paracnida, assembly GCA_036023295.1. Taxonomy (NCBI): domain Eukaryota; kingdom Metazoa; phylum Platyhelminthes; order Proseriata; family Coelogynoporidae; genus Invenusta; species Invenusta paracnida. The sequence continues at coordinate 4,677 of JAYRBW010134502.1, forward strand.
CTCTTTGTTCTGGTCTATTTCTTCTTTTTTCTCGAAAGGAGGTGACGACTCAGCAGCACCATTGTTGGTATTTTCTATGGTGGAATTTGTTAACAAATCAGTGAAAATATTTCTTATTTCTAGTTGTGTTTGTGCCTGCGATTCTCTTTCCAACTGAGGTTGGGAATGGCTGTGTCTCTTAAATGGTGTCGGTGTGGACGACAATAGCAGGAGTTGTTGCTGGTGCTCCCTAACTGAGAAGGGGCGGTTAGGTGTGGAGAGAAAGTTGGATGCTGTACTACCGAGACGAAAGCTTTCACCATCAGTGAAATCGAGAGGAATGGGTCGGTGAGAGCTTTCGTGGACAGCCTTTCGTGCCTGTTCTCTCTTTTTCTTGGCACTTTGCTGTAAATATTGGAAAAGAGTGGCAAGTATATTTCATTTCAAAATAACGTTGAGATTTTACTCATTACTTTATAAAGAATTATTTTGAGTACTGATAAAAATGTCTGGGAGTAAGTTCTGTTTTTTAGAAAGGGTTAACCCTATTATTAACACTTATATATTAGCTACTTTGTGCCATTCTAATATAAACAATAACAAGTTTAAAGTGTACTTACACATTGAATTATAGTAGCAATATTTCCCTTGACACAAATTTTATTGTTGCAATTGTGGCAGTCCATAATTCTGTTTACATAAAAATAAAATATGAGTACAAAATATAGTTAAAAAGTTATAATATTATAACAAGATATAGAACTTTTATCAAAGAGTTACAAATGTTTTAAAAGATTAGGTATAAGTCTTTCTGACTGTTATATATAACAGTCAGTATATGTTGATATACTTAAGCACAATATGTTAAAAACGAATAGGTTGTACTCTATATATTACTAACAAGCCAGTATTGCATAACCATATGTGCTGCACTATCTAATACTTATTAGTAAAATATTAGAGATGTCTATATAGATAAATAATTATGGAAGAATGAATGCATAAATAAATATAAAATAAAATAATTTAAATCGTTTAAAGGAAAACAGATATACATCTTTAAAACCTATAACATATTGAAATATTAAGTTAGATTTTTAATATTATTTAAACAAAATATATGGCTCAGCATTCTAGTTATGAAAAACTGTCTTAGTATCTGTGCAGATAGAAATTATTATATATTTGAATACTAAAACACATAAAAAAATACATTAGCATTATTTTAGCTATTTAATGTTTTTTAAAGAAAAACTATAGCTAATATAAATTATTTACATGAAGATAATATACAAGAAACATTCACTAAAATTGTATTGCAGCTCATTAGTTTAGATACCTACTAAAATAAATTTATTCAATAATTGAATTTTTTAAATTTGTAAGTCTAATGTTTTTCAAAAATGACAAAATTACTATACATTAACTATTTTACATGGTACATTTTATTAATATAAATTAAAATTTATAAACAGATAATGAGTTGCAGTTCTCTTTTCCACATAAGAATGAAACTCGAAAGGTACAACTGTATCTAATGCAAGCCAATATTGATCAATCAATAATTGTTAAAGCAAAAACACATAAATATAAAAAATTGCTAATCAATTAAAGTAAATATTATTTAAAGACTCAGAGTTCATAGTTTTTAGTAGACCAATTTTCCATGAATTTTAGCAACAATTTCCATGATAAATTGTAATTATTATTAGTATAAAAGTATCTCCTGAACATCAAATCAGTTTATTTTTTGAAATAAAACAAATATTATAAAAAAATGTATGCAATAATATAGAATAAACTAGTATTTTATGATACAAAAAGTACATTACATTCTATGGCAGTTACCATCAGTCTGGCATATGTAAGTACAATCATGTTGTAAAATATTTCTTTTTATATACATATGATAAAAAAATGTATGCAATCATGTAGAATAGAATAAAATTATAAATATGTAGTTTTGTTTTAATGTTATATATAATTCTGAAACTCACTCCCAATGAGAGGTTGGTTTTATACTAATGTATATCTCGTATTTCTACTTATTTTTAAAAATATAGTTTTGTATACAAACGGATGAAGGAAGTTTTTTTTCCTTTCTATATTCTTAATTGGTTAGTATTTTTGTAAGGCTCAGGTTTCTTTTGTTCAGTGTTGTGTTTGCAGTAGGTTTATGCTTATTGTTGTCATTCTTTTTACTTGTTATAAATAAGTTCCTGATAAAATTTATTTTCATCATGAGTACAGAATCGATGAAAAAAAGTAGTAATAAGACCATAGAGGTCCAATGCCAAAGAGCCTGCAAAGGCTGGCTTAAAGTAGAATGGGAGAAGGAAGACTGGAAAAAGGGTAACTATATGTGATATATATGTGTATATTATTATATAAACTATACAAACTATATAATCTACAGTAGTTTTTGTATCACCAACAGTTCATTGCATAATATAATATTATGCAATAAAAATATTTTGGATAACAAAATAGAAGTAAATATGAATGAGGTTAAAGAAATGGATATTACTGAACATAATCTTAATACAATTAATGTGGAATAAAAACAAGAAAATAAAAGAATCAGAGAAGCTAAAGAAATCTTAATACAAAACACAAATAGAATATTAAAAACAAAAAATCTTTAAACAATTACAAAAGAATGGTAATGGATAATCTGAACAACATGAAAATCAATATTCTAGGTGAAATAGAAGAAATTATGAAAAATGCTGCTCAAACCTGTCTTAAACTAAAAACCCATAGAACCAAATTAAAAAAGGATGGATAAGCTAATCAATCTTACACTTAAGATTAAAAAAAGAAAGAAAATAAACAGGGCCATAAGAAATGAAAATGGGAACAGTATGCAAAACTTAATAAACAGCTATAAAAAAATAAAAGAAGAACATATAGAAAAATATCAAGCAGGAAATTGCTGAAGCTTTTAAAAAGGAAGAAATGAAAATCTAAAAAAACAATAGAAAATAAAAACAAGAAAATCTGGGAAATTATAAACCAAATAATAAAAAATAGAAACAAAACATAAATACTGAAATATTAGATGATGATGGCAGATTACGTAATTAAAGGAAGGAATTGAAAAAATAATAAACTTCTGGAAAGACCTCACATAAACTAAAAGAAATGAAAAAGACATCATAAATCTAATCAAGGAATGGAGAACAGTCAGCCAGACAACATAGAGTTGGTAGACCATGCATACTGTAACAGGAGCAGCACATGGACAGAGGAGCTCATTAACTCAAAAGAAGAAGTAAAAGAAGTTATTTAGGTTTAAAGAAAAATAAAACAGCAGGGCCAGATTGCAGCCTGAAATGTATATAGAGCTAGCAGAAGAAGAAACATTTATTAATTGAAAGGCTAATATTTTTTTCTGACCATATAACTGTTTAAATATATGTTGCCTGTTTATACATATGGAAATAATAATCTAAAACTGCTTGAATTTTTTCAATTTTTTAAATATAGCTGTAGTAAAATTGGAAGAGTTTTAATATTGTAAATCAATAAAAACATTTTTATGTATTTTTTGTTTAAGAATTTTTAGTGATTTATAAAAAAGGTAATTGAACTTTAATGGAACTTTTAGCAGAGTATTTTGCAGGACGTTTTTAATATTAAAAAGGTAATTTAAATATATTAAAACTATTATAAATATATTGATATATGTACACCAAATAAATATATAACTAATAGACACTAAAATATCATAAAACACAAAGCCATTATAATCCATAGGTAAAAATGGCTAGCAGAGGGACATTTTTATGTTTTTTTGGCATCTGAGTATATTCAAGTATGAAATACAATTTGAGTATGTATGGACACACTGTTTTATGTAGACACTTTTCTAGAAGCTTTCTGGTCATGGCAACTAGCATTTTTTTTTTGCTTCAAATCCAATTTCCATATTATCTTTTTTTTTTTCAAGATCAATACAACACAAAGTTGATCCATTGATGATTGAACTAATCTTGAGTCATCAACAAATAGTAAAAGATTATTTATGACAGCAAAAAGTTCTTGATAGAGGAATGGAGCTAATATACAGTCTATCTGGAAGCAGGTTAAAAATGGCTCAAAGAAGTGTCAGGTAGTCATTGAAAATTTAAGAATATTGCATAACAGTTGTTGTATGAGGACTCTGAAATCAAGTGTGTTTTTTAAAGTTTTATAGACATCACTTGTTGGTCTCTTACTAACTGGTTGATATTCCACATTTTTAACATATATACCTACTGTAACTTGGGGAGTACCTACTTTTATCAAACAAATAATGGAAGGACTATTTTCAAGCCAGTGGTGGCCACAAAAAGGCATAGGAAATTCTGCTTGACAATCATTTTTATCTATATTATTAGCATGTTAATAATCAGATCTGCAAGTTGGTGACTGTTTGAAGAAAGAATGATGCTTTCAAAAGTTGTTGAAGATTCAAATTATTGCATTTTGACAGTCTGTCTTGTAGGCATCATGCATAGTATGGAGTCTATATGAACCTAACTCTAATAGTAAATGAATAGACAAAGCAATAGACAAATAGATGAAGAATTTGATTTTAAGACAGTATATCAAGTATTAATTTCAAGTACAATATCTGCAGAACCATATGGCTAAAATTTGGATTAAACAGATAAAAAAATTCTTGGACATACCAGGACCATGGGAACCTTGTGAATGAACCTTGTGAATGAACTGATTTAATTATATTGTATATAAGTAATATATATATATAATTTATATATATAAATTAAGTGTATCTTAATCTGATGAAAGCACTTTTACTCATGTCCTAAAATCAGATGGCTCTTAGTCTCATTGACATTCTGTACTATATCAGGGCTGAGAACAGTGAAAAAAATCAGCAGAACATATCAAAAATAGTAATGGAGCATGCATAGCACCTGAGACTAGGGGGTCTGTGGACAAAGCCCTCAGTGGGGTCAGCTGGGGGTTAGGAGGGAGTGGACTTCCAAAATTTTTATGAAATTCATTGTAAAATTAAGATACATAAACATAGTATATATCTATGACTATAAAATTGGATGAAAAACTGTAAAAAATAATAAAAAGATCAATAAATATAAATTATTAATCTAAACAGCTTAAGAATATGCATATTATTGGCCTCCTAATAATAATATTAACAAGAAATAATGCACTAAAAAAAGTGGAAATATAGGTGGGTCATTCCAGCATAGATCAACATATTTTCAAAAAAGTCTATGGCACACTTTCTCTAATCAGTTCCATTTTTCAATCATTTATTTATCATGGATAAAAAGTGATCAATTCCAATTTTATGTAAAAATATCAATGGGTTCAAAAGTTATGAGCCATAGAACATTGGCTCACTGGGTAGGCAAAAAATTCAATTTTTCAAAATTGAAGAACTTTTTTCTGATTTGTTAGATTATTATTTTTTAGCTTACAGAAATCATTTTAGTGTTTCTAAAAATAATATCTAGATAAAGTAAATTATTTTTAGAAGTTTTCAATATTTAGTGAAATATGTTGAAAAATATGCATATTTTCTTTTTTTTACATTTCGCAAGATATAGTTTTTTCTTGATTATGAAATACCATTTACATTTTATGCCATTTCGTTCTTCTGGTTGTAGTATTATCAATTAAAAAATATTGTATAGGTATAAAGCATATTATTTATGCTAAAAGTGCTTATTTGCTATATATTCATATGCTTTCTGAAAATTTCTGATTGTGCTTTGATATATAATATTTTCAGATTTGAAGCATCTTTTATTGGATAACAATTATAGAAAAACAGAAACTGATATATCTAACCAAAACTACTAAATAAGACTGCCTTAAATATGCCTATATTTCAGCATTATTATACTAGATTTATTAGAGTTTGATAAGTAATATGAAAAATTCTGTTACATCAGTAGATAGAGCTCATTGAGAGTTTTTAAATGATGTATTGAAGTATATATTTGTTTTTAAATTATATTATAAAAAATAAAAATAAAATTATAAGTAATAGTTTTTATGTGAAAATGTACGTTTCTATAAGTTATTTGAATTTGAATTTGATACTGAATATGAAAAATCCCATTACACCAGTAGATAGAGCACATTGAGAGCTTTCAAATGATGTATAGTAGTATAAGTTGTAGTTTTTATGTGAAAATTTACATGTTTCTATAATTTAATTGAGATTAATAATGAATATGAAAAATCATGTTACATCGGTAGATAGAGCTCACTGAGAGCTTTTAAATGATGTGTTAAAGTATACAATTACCATTTTTAGTAAACTTACAACATTGAGAATAAAATCATAATGTTGTATTTGTACATGAAAATGTACACATTTCTTGGAGTTATTTGAGTTTTATAATGAATATGAAAAATCCCATTACATAAGTAGATAGATGCAACATCCATCATTCAAAAACTTTCAATGAGCTCTATATATTTATATAACAGGATTTTTCATATTCATATTCATTATCAAATTCAAATAACAATTTATAGAAATGTACAGTTTTACATAAAAACTATTTAACTTATAATTTAATTTTAAATCTTTAAATATAATTTTAAAATATAAATATATTCTTCAATATATCATTTGAAAGCTCTTGATGTGCTCTATCTACTTATGTAATGGGATTTTTTATATTCAGTACCAAATTCAAATAAATTATAGAAATGTACATTTTCACATAAAAACTAAAACTTATAATTTTATTTCAATTTTGTAATATAATTTAAAAAGATAAATATATACTTCAATATATCATTTAAAAGTTTTCAGTGAGCTCTATCTAGTTTTGGTTAGATATACCTGTTTTTGTTTTTCTATAACTATTATCCAATAAGAGATGCTTCAAATCTGAAAATATTATATGCCAAAGCATGATCAGAAATTTTTAGAAGGCATATAAATATATAGCAAATATGCCCTTTTAGCATAAATAATATGCTTTATACCTATACAATATTTTTCTGATTATAAAATACCATATTTTTTTAAATTGATAATGAATTACTACAACCAGAAGAACAAAATGGCATAAATATTAAATGGTTTTTCATAATCAGAAAAAAACTATATCTTGCAAAAAATATGCATATTTTTCAACGTGTTTGACTAAATTCTGAAAATAATTTACTTTATCTAGATATTACTTTTAGAAACACTAATATGATTTCTGTAAGCTAAAAAAATAATAATCTGGTTATTACAAATCAGAAAAGTTCTTCAATTTTGAAAAATTGAATTTTTCCAATTTGAGCATAGCCCTACCTTGGAGTCAAAGTTTTATGGCTTATAACTTTTGAACCCCTTGATATTTTTACATAAACATTGGCATTCATCACTTTTTACCCATGACAAATAAATGTTAAAAAATTGGAACTGATTGGAGAAAGTCTGCCACAGGCCATTTGTTCATCTATGCTGGAATGACCCAGGTATTAAACTTCAAAATACTGTACCTTAGGCCATTTTTTCTAATTCTAGTGCTAGATTTAACTTAATACTCATGGGTCAAATATAATATAATATATTATAATATATTATTAATATTATATTATATTATATTATCCATAACTAATATTATTAAATCTATGCATATGCCATATGGTACCTCTCTAGATGTTGTTGTAGTTTTCTTAAAACTTCGTTTTTTGCCACAAATTAATTTTTTTCAGAAAATAAATAAAACATATAAAAAAGTAATTAACATGTAATCCCTATACACTACTAAAAGCTGGGGGCCAATTGTAAATTATTCATAATTTTGGACCTAGTAAATTCAATCTTTTGATAAATTATGTTATTGAAATGATTAATAATTGTTATATTTTTAAGAATTATGTAGAATCTAACCTTGATGGTTGTCATAATTGATTTATATACTTTATACAATATGCTGTATCCAACGGTACAAACTATTCATGACCAGTACAAACCATTGGATTCAGCATATTGTAGCCTCTACTAATGGTTTGTACTGTTCACAAACAGTATGAATTTGCTTACAGTATGCAACATATATTTTCATATCAAAAATAACAATTGAATACATATTTTTGTTATAATTATATATTCTGATTTCATCATATTTATAATTTTCATTTGTATATTAACTTTCATTTTCAAACCTGGACATATATATCACTATATGTACTATAATTATGGTAATCTCCAAGTTTCCCCGCATTAAATTATTTTTACTTTTTTACCATTTTTTTGCTTGTTATTTGCATTTTTTTAACGGTTTTTTTTGTTAAATTATTTTTTGTTTCTATTTTACAATTTATTTTAATGTATTAAATACTTAAATTAATAAGTAAAATAAATAATTAAAGTAAAATACATAATACTTATGTATTAATCCTTTCCCATCTAGGAGTTTCTCTGGCGCGCGTTATACAAACTAACTTTTTCGGAAATATCCTACATATTGGATTAAACATTATTACGACTTCTGATTTGTTATTTGTTACTTGTGATTCATGCATAATGTTACTTGTGATTCATCTATAATTTTTCTTGTTGTAACACTTATAAACACTGTATATTTGTTTTTCTTATTAAAAAAACCTTAAAAAATCGACGAAAATACATTAAAAAGGGAAAATAATTTAACGCGGAAAAATTGGAGATTATCCAGAATTCTAATGTTGGGTCATTTTTCTTTCTATGATAGTCTTGGGGTTATGTATTTCTGAAATAGAAATAAATATAAAGAGCTGACAAAATAAATATATAGACTGAACATTTTTGTTTAATATACATACTCAAAAAACGCCAAAAAGCGCTTACTTAATAAAAATGTCGTGCCGTTATAAAACGCCAGAGTGGCAGCACTGCTATTGGCTGCTAAAAATGTTATAAGCATGGAAGGATTCTGAAATGTTTTATTTGCATAACCAGAATTCAAATTGTTCCTATTTCCACTCAAATTGTAAACTAGGCTAATAGAATATTGCTATTTAGTGTTAGGGACCATCCATAAAGTATGTAAGCTGACAAGAGTGGAAGGAGGGAGGGTGGGGGAGAGTAGCGTAGATAAATAGCGTACTGGGGACGGGTGGTTGAGGCTGAAAAGTGTGGGTACATATGCTTTTATGAAAAAATACTAGTCTATGCCTTTTTAGCCACATCAGATGACAAAAAATATAATTTGATAGTTACATATAATGTATACATTTTGTCATAACAACATAATATAAATATATAATTAATGTACCGTAATATATAATCATACCAGGCACATCATTTTCTAGTTTACTATATAAGCAACATAACTTAATTACGAAAACAGTTCTTTGAAGTTATGCTCCATACATCCAAACCATCTGAGTGTAGTAATTTTATTATTTTTAAATTGTATATCAACTGCGTATATGCGTATTCTTCAATGGAGTGGCGGGACTTGGAGGGTTACAAAAGAGTATAGCTGCGTAAATAGAATTGGTTAGGGGGTCAGAATTTGCATAATGACAGCGTGCGTTCTTTATCAATGGTCCCTTATATGGCAAAGAAGCCAGTAACTTGCTCAATTAATAAAAACATTTGTCCATAATTTTTATTGTATATGTATGATTTATTAAAACAATTCGCTAATAATAAATTATAGAAGTAACAGTCGGATTATTTTTGACCAAATTAATTAATTGTAAACATTTCTTTTATCCATTTTGAGCCGTATTAGCTCTCTAGGCAGAATGTCCCGTCAACTATTATCTTAAAATGAATCGACATTTCTCAATATTGATGCTTTTTCATGATTTACAAATTATAAAAATTCCAACAGTGAGTTGAAAAATGCTTTCAAAATGATAACAATAAGTTCTGTTAGCGTAGTTTTCAATTTAAATGGAAATAACAACAATTATAATTCCGGTAATTTGAAAAAATACATTTTTTAGAATTCCTTTCATGTTTACGCAATTTTTAAAAGCTAATTATAGGATATCGCATAAATTTCTAAATTTTTAGCAATTGCAATTCGTTTTTGTAATACAGTCAAACACCGATAATGCATACCTCCCAGGAAAAAGTATGCATTATTGATGCATACGCATTTTCGATATTTAGCTTATTTCGTTAAAAAATATACATATAAAATGACTATATATCCAATTGAATTTATTTAGTACTATAAGTAGTATGGTAATGATAACACAACATAGAGAAAAAAAAAACATAGACAGTCGATAACACATAATATATGTATTGAATTTTACAACTAATGTGTTTATACCGATTTTACTGTTTAAAAAAGCATATAATACTTAAATCAAAAATATATAAATGTATGTCATACGCATTATTGATTCTAAAACACCGTATATTATTTTATTGGGAAATCCAAAAGGTACGCAGTACGCATTATCGATATGATTTAACATACAAAGTAGTTGGTTAATTGCAATTATATGCATTATCCATGGTACGCATTATCAGTGTTTGACTGTAGTTATAATTTGAGTGAGAAATCCTATATTTGGTTGCGAACTTTGCTGTGTGAATTATTGGTTATCCTTATCCTTTGTTATTATTGATGTTAGCCTTAGTTTTGCTTTATCACTTTTAATCTATATAGTTTTTTATATGCAATATCTTTCTACTAAATAATTTATATTTTTTAAACATTATTTTTAGGATTCTGTTGAACACTGATTTCTTATGCTGTTAAGTAGCTACAGAATTTGATTTCTATACAATTGTATTAGATAGTTCAATTAAGAAAGAATAAAATATTATAAATTATCAGTATTAATTATTAATATTAATTAGTGGCTCGTCATGAGACACTTATTTTCAAACAAAGTAACTAACTAGTAAGGTTTATTTATTAATTTTCAACTAAAAATAAAAAACAGTATTGACTTTGGCTATATTTAATACAGTTTGGTAGTGTCTTTTAAAGACATACTCATATTAGTTTTTGTTATATCATGCTACCACCAGAAGTTATTATGATGTC